>BQNB010124914.1:0-19859 GCA_026074375.1 Tanacetum coccineum
AATGACAAAGCCATATTCATCTTTTATTGCTAACTGTCTTATTTCAGGTTTAGACGACGGTGTTGCAGCCTCATTCCAGCGAAGTCGGATTCATAAACCACATGCTCATACTCAAGCTTTCAAAGTCAATCATTAAACGTCAAGATAGTTGATTCTAATCTTCCCCACCATCAAAGAGCCTCAAAGTCAAATAAAGAATCATTAATTGGGGAGATTGTTAGACTTATAATCACATATGTCAAGCAAAAATGTAACAATTATGAGCATGTTGGTCAAGAGCACAAGTTGATCAAGAAAGTCAAATCAAGATGATTCAGGTCAAGGAGATGATGCAAGATAACGATCTCAAGAACTCAAAGTCAAAAGATAAAGGCTTAAAATCAAGATCACAAAGCATGAATGAACAAAGCCATTACAAACAAGACAATACCATAACAAGGCAAAGCATAAACGTCAAACGTCATATATTCAATGTGATCGGTGGTACAGAGGAGTTTGAAGAAAGAGACCTTGGTATGTGCTTAAATACACATACCATTTTCCATGAAAAACGGACTTAAATGACCAAAAACAGACAAAAACCTAGTCTTGTATTGTAATAGGCTAGTCGGGTTCAACGGGCTTGGATTGTAATCTAATATTGTCCGTGTTTTGGGCTCAAAGCCCAAGTTAAACCAAGCCCGGCCCGTTAGAAAGCCCAAGTGCCAAGCTTAAGGCAAAAGGGTATAAATATCCCTTCACCACACTTGGTGAAGGGTGTTGGTTACATTTTCCATTCACTTGTAACTCTCCAAATTCAATCTAATCTTCTTTCCTTGTTTCTGCTTCTTACTTTTCTCTCTAAGAATTTCTTTCCTTTTCTAGCAATTTGGTAAAGATTAGTGTTGTGTAATGGATTAAATACATGGGATAACAATCTGAATAATATAATACATCACTTGGGGTTTATAACACGTACCCCTATACTTGAGCTTTTACATGCTCGATATTTACAATCTAACTAATGACCTGATTTAAGGTGGATCAAAATAACATGGAGATCTCAACAACGTTGGGGATATTGACTTAACTTTTCTCCCCCATTCTTTCGCGAAATAAATACTACCATGAATCCTAATCGTCCCAAAACAGTATTTACAAGGATAAGGACATAGCAACCGTGTACTCAAATAATTTAACTTGGGTTTTAAAAATACATAATTAATGTACCAAAGGTGAGTTACATAAAGTTGGTTTAAGCAATTGGGTGTAACCGATGTTTAAGGGTTAACAATGCTCTTTCATTAATAGTCTGGAATCACCAGAAAATTATGAGAACCGTGAAAAAGGATAGCTCGGAGGGTTGTACTAGGGGTATCCTGCACTAAAAATGAGTGCATGGCAAGGGTGTGGGATAGTTACATGATCGGTGTGACCATCATAACAATTACAGGTTTAAAACATGGGTTAATCCTAATGCCTCTTATTAAGCAAATCCTAATACTTACTATGCGGTCTTGGGATGCAGCACAAAAACAAGTTCTAAAATTTAATATACTATCGGTACACTCATATAATTTAATACCGATCTTAATGCTCCAGAAAGTGATGAACGACGCACGTACAAAGTCAAAACGAATAGCACATTTGTGACTCGATCACTCCTTAATCAAGAAAGCTAGGTATAAACTATCTTGGGCATCAATATAGATACCCGAATTCCTAAAGATTTATGGGCGAACCTCACATTTTTTAGGGTGAATTCTGAGGGTTATTGTGCTAGTCATATAAATTCCTATCCATGAGACGCTATTAATACTTGGTTTTCATCGGTATGTGTCGTAAAAAAAATTTAAATTTGGGTAAAAATTACCTCTTATGCTATGTTTCGATATATTACCCATCATTTCAAGGACAAAGCAAATGGCAATTAAAAGGATAGTTTCTAAGGCTTATTTCCCCCTACACTTAAGTTAAAAATTGTCCTTAATGTTCTATAAAGGTACCTGTAAAAACGAATAAAGGGAAAAGAAAACAAGGAAAAGAAACTAGTACTCCCCTGGTTTGCTTATAATGGAGAAGAAAATGCGATAAATGGTTATATCATCTCTAAGGATCATCCAATGAAATTCCTAAGAAATCGAAGCTTCTTCTCGTTCAAATATAACTTGTATCAAAGACAAGACAACTATATCAAGCATAAAATGTGCGATATATATATATACAATTATGAGATTTAGGTTTGACTTGTTAAAGCAGTAAAGATAGGATGAGAGAATTGTCAAACTAATTGGGTTTTGCAGGTTTATAATAGAAGGAATACATATTTTAAATGTTATGCAAGTTTTATTTTCAAAAATAATTAAAAACTTTAAGTTTTCTGGACCTGGGCATTTGACGCCGTCAGGGTTTTTATGACCCCGTCATAGGTGTCGTGGTGATGGCGTCGCGTCTCCACGTTCTGTGAAAATGAAACTTTTGTTTTTGATGAAAAATTTCATGCACTTGATTCCATAAGTTAGTTCCTGTACAAATAGCTGCATAAAATCTAAGATTTGACAATTTTACTCATATGACTCGAAACTGACGCGAATTAATCTAAACAATTTACTTAACATGTTTGAACTTGGTTCTAAAAACCGGATAAATTCCCCTACACTTATTGTTTGCAAAATACCTTTGATTGCAAATAAGACAAAGTTAAGAACAATACAAAGCATGATTACAAGACAGAGTTCAAACATGATAGAATAAAATAAAAAGAGTAAAACACAAGACACTCCTAATGTGCGGGAAAAGTAAATATTGGGTTGCCTCCCAAAAAGCGCTTTTTCTTTATTTTACTAGTCTTGTAGATAGACTCGAAGTCACACGTCCTTACGTGACTTCCCCTTTGTCTTCGAGAGTTACATCATCGTCTGTATTGGTCTCCAATAAGTTATTTTGATACGGCTTCACTCGTTGTTTATTTACAATAAATTCGCTTCCTTCTTCATCGTAAAGCTCAATTGCTCCATTTTTCATGTCTTTACTTACTGAAAATGGACCGTACCATCTTGACTTTAGCTTCTCGGGGAATAGTCTTAATCGTAAATTGAAGAGAAGTACATTATCGCCTTTTTCATAGTTAATTGGTAAATTATTCGTTTATCGTGCCACCTTTTCGTTCTTATGAGATGGATGATTCGTAGGCGTCGAGCCTCATTTCGTCCAACTTATTAATTTGTAAGAACCTGTTTTCCCCAGCTTTTGTAAGGTCCATGTTGTAGTTTTTTATGGCCCAATACGCTTTATGTTCCAATTCGACAAGAAAATGGCATGCCTTGCCGTAGATTATCCTAAACGGGGTTGTTCCTAAAGGGGTTTTAAATGCTGTCCGGAATGCCCATAATGCATCGTCTAATTTGTATGACCAATCCTTCCTGTTGTTCCCTATGTTTTTTTTAAGAATACATTTTATTGCTCGGTTAGTGTTATCGACTTGTCCGTTTATCTGAGGGTGATACGCGTTTGAGAATCGATGAACCTCCCCATACCTTTTCATTGCTTTCTCCATTTGGTGGTTACAGAAATGTGTACCCCTATCGCTAATAAGGTCCTTTGGTATTCCAAATCAAGCGAATAGTCTCTTGAGGAAGTTTACTATGCTTTGAGCATCATTAGTGAGGAAGGCTTGAGCCTCTACCCACTTTGATACATATTTATTTCCGTTTGATGAGGGAAAGGTCCCATAAAATCAATCCCCCATACATCGAATATTTCGCAGACTTAGATGTATTTGTGGGGTGTTTCATCCCTTGATGAAATGTTTCCAGCTCGCTGACATGCATCGCAGACCTGGACCAACTTGCGTGCATCGCGAAAGATATATGGCTAGTAAAACCCGGCCTCGAAGACTTTTCTTGCTGTGGTGGCGATGCCATGATGTCCTCCGGATGGTCCACTGTGACATTGTCGAAGAATTTGTGCTGCCTCTTCTCCGGCCACACATCTTCGTATGATTTGGTCAGCACACTATTTGAATAGGAAGGGCTCATCCCAAAAGTAATGCCTTAAGTCGTTGAAGAATTTTTGTTTCTCTTGACGGGTGGATCGGAAAGGTAGTACTCGGCTAGCTAAATAGTTAGCATAGTCGGCGTACCATGGTTCGTCATTCCTGTCAGAGATTGCCATCAATCGCTCTTTAGAAAATAAGTCCCTTATCTTAGCCCTGGTTAGCTTCCCCAGATCGGGGTTTTCAAGTCGGGAGAAATGACCAGCTGCTAGATTTTTAGCACCTTTCTTATCACGGATCTCGATATCAAATTCCTGAAGCAGCAGGATCCATCGAATTAGGCGTGGTTTTGCATCTTGTTTTGTCAAAAGATATCGCAAGGAGAATGATCCATGAAAACAATGGTCTTGGATAAGACCAGGTATTGACGGAATTTATCGAATGCAAAGACAACAGCCAGAAGCTCCTTCTCGGTATCTGGTAGTTTTCTTGTGCTTCATTCATTGTTTTGCTGGCATAGTGTATGTGCTTAAAATGTTTGTCGATCCTTTGTCCTAGTACTGCCTCGACAGCATACTCGCTTGCATCGCACATGATTTCAAATGGTAGTGACCAATCTGGCTTGATCATGATTGGTGCCTGTGTCAGTTCACGTTTTAATAGACATCAAGGGAACCAGATCGTCATATTGCACACACAAGATTCTAATGGAAGATGATTTCAAACCTGTCATTCAACCCCAAAGACGTTTAAATCCAAAAGTGCAAGATGTGGTGAAAAGCTAGATAGTTAAGTTACTTGACTCCGACCTTATTTACCCAATCTCGGATAGTTCATGGGTTAGCCCTATTCACGTTGTGCCAAAGAAAGGAGGAATGATTATGGTTATGAATGATAATAATTAATTAATTCTCTCTCATACGGTTATAGGTGGGCGAGTATGCATCGATTATCGTAAACTTAATGATGCAACTCGAAAGGATCACTTCCCTCTTCCCTTTATTGATCAGATGTTAGAGCGTTTATGTGGGAATGAATATTACTGTTTTCTTGATGGATTTTCAGGATTCTTCCAAATTCCAATCGCACCCGAGGATCAAGAAAAGACAACATTCACTTGTCCTTATGGGACTTTTGCTTACCGAAGGATGCCGTTTGGGTTATGCAACGCACCAGCTACCTTTCAAAGATGCACGACGGCAATTTTCCACGACATGGTGGAAGACTTTATAGAAGTATTCATGGATGACTTCTCGATGTTCGGTAACTCTTTTGATTGTTGTCTAGCTAATTTAGATAGAATGCTTTCTAGATGTGAAGAAACCAACCTAGTGCTGAATTGGGAGAAATGTCATTTTATGGTAAAAGAAGGGATTGTTTTAGGACATAAAATTTTAGGGGCTAGAATTGAGGTTGATAGAGTTAAAATCGATGTGATAGCTAAGTTACCATACCCAACAAATGTAAAAGGAGTTAGAAGTTTTCTGGGACATGCAGGATATTATCGAAGATTCATAAAAGACTTTTCCATGATTTCTAAATCGATGACCAAACATTTGATGAAAGACACGAAATTTGATTTTTCTGATGATTGCAAAAAAGCGTTTAATATTTTGAAAGAAAAATTAACCACCGCGCCTATCATAATTTCACCCGATTGGAATGAACCCTTTGAATTGATGTGTGACGCTAGTGACTTTGCTATTGGAGTCGTTCTGGGACAAAAGATAAATGGGAAATTTAAACCAATCTATTACGCTAGCAAAACTATGAATAATGCCCAAGAACTTTACACCACCACTAAAAAATAACTTCTTGCAGTTGTTTTTTCTTTTGATAAGTTTCGTCCCTATCTTGTCTTATAAAAAACTATTGTATACACCGATCATTCTGCTTTGAAGTATTTGTTTAGTAAACAGAACGCCAAACCAAGGCTCTTAAGGTGGATTATGCTTCTTCAAGGGTTTAACATCGAGATTAAGGATAAAAGAGGGTCTGAAAAATTAGTTGCGGATCATTTGTCGAGACTTGAGAACCCAGACTTAGGAACATTCACGGAAGAGGAAATCGCTGATGAATTTCCTGATGAACATCGTATGGCATTAAAAACCGAGCTTAATAACGATGAACCATGGTATGCAGATTATGTTAATTATCTCGTTGGAAAAATTGTGCCTCCGAATTGGACACCTGAAAATAGAAGAAGATTTTTCTCTCAAGTGAAGAATTATTTTTGGGATGAACCATACGCATTCAAGCTATGCCCGAACAATGTAATGAGACGATGCGTTGCTCGAAACGAGATCTTTGAAATTTTGGCACATTGTCATTCTGGACCAACTGGGGGTCATCATAGTGCGTCGGTGACTAGAAGGAAAGTGTGCGAATCTGGATTCTTTTGGCCTAGTATCTTTAAAGCCGCTAAAGATTACGTGATGAGATGCGATGCATGTCAGAGATCAGGAAACATATCATCAAGAAGTGAGATGCCTCAGAACAATATTCAGGTATGTGATGTATTTGACGTATGGGGGATTGACTTTATGGGACCCTTTCCCAACTTGAAGGGTAATAAATACATCTTGGTGGCGGTTGATTACGTATCAAAATGGGTTGAAGCTCAAGCACTTCCTACGAACGATGCTCGCATTGTAATTAAATTCTTAAGAAGGCTATTTGCAAGATTTGGTGTTCCTAAAGCATTAATTAATGATCAGGGGACACATTTTTGTAACTCTCAATTAGAAAAAGCATTACAAAAGTACGGAGTAACCCATAAGTTGTCAACAACATATCACCCTCAAACTAATGGGCAGACTGAAGTAACCAATAGAGCTATTAAACGTATCATGGAAAGATCAATTGGATATAACCCAAAGAATTGGTCTGAAAAGCTAGACGATGCATTATGGGCATTCAGAACCGCCTACAAAACACCCACAGGATGCACCCCTTTTAGATTGGTTTATGAAAAAGCTTGTCACTTGCCTGTAGAGATCGAACATAAAGCATATTGGGTGCTAAAACAATGTAATATGAATCTCACAGCAGCAGCAAAAAAATGTTTCATGGAACTTAACGAATTAATGGAATTAAGAGATGGTGCATACGAGAACACCTAGATCTACAAGGAAAGAACTAAGAAATGGCATGACTCTAGGCTTTGATGGGATAAAGATTTCAAAGTAGGAGACATGGTATTGCTATTTAACTCTAGATTCAAGATGCATCCGGGTAAGCTCAAATCAAGGTGGTATGGTCCAAATATGGTAAAAACTGTGTATCCATATGGGACTGTGGAAATCACAGATAAAAACAAAATCAACTTCAAGGTAAATGGACAAAAGTTAAAAAAGTACCACGAGAGACATATTGATACAAAAGATAAAGATGTGGTGGAATTCGAAGAAGATACAACGTGAAGAGAAGCTGAAGAAAAGTCTTATCTTCTAAAGCTCTCGCACTGTAAACAAAAGTGCTTCCCGAGAGACAACTCGGAATGTTATTTAATTTTATCTAGTTTGTCTTCCTAGACATTAATACGGCGTATCCTCTCCATACCATACAGCGTATTAAATGTCTCGACGTTATCAGTCCTTTATTTTTGTGCACTTTTAAAACATTATTGTCAGTTTTGGCAATACGGCGTATTCATGCACATGATCGGCGTGTATTTCACAAACGACTCATTATTTAAGTTTGCTTGTTTAGTTTAAATTAACCGTAGGTACCAAGATAGGAATGCACGTATTTTCCTATATTTTACACAGGACCTCGTGAAAGAAATATCGACGAATATTGGTAGAGAATTTACAAATCTGGAGATCATGAAGTGCTAGAGTCTTGAAACTTCAAGACGGCTGTTCAACACATAACCTTGCTCAAAAAACCTACATGGAGAATCTACCGAGCAAACATCAGGGAAGTTTCTCATTCTAATTCTTTTTAAATTCTTGTTTTTAATGTTTTATTTATACAAACAAAGGAAGTGTTTATTCAAGTGAGGGGATAGAATTAGAATGTTTACTCTGTCCTATTATTCTCACTATATGGTTACAATTATGCTTAAATTTAAAATCTTTTGTTAAGCATTACTTTTGTGATATTTCTTGATTATGTATCTGTACACTTAATATCGCCTTTATTAGATATTATGTGAATTTAACTTATCCGTTTCCACATGTTTACACCCAAATTCCACAAAATTATAAGAGTTATGTATTGTCCGGTGATGTAGAAGACTTTAGAACTTGGCTTGTATTATCAATCGAGGCATGCATTTGATGAGTACTATGGAATGAGTACTATGGATTTAGATGGAGTAACTTGTTTAAATTGGTAAATTTTAGGATTACACCCAAATCGCCTTTACATGTTGCTTATTAACTAACTACACCGGTTAGTTAACCCCCGTATAAACCCTTTGTTTACTCTCACTTTAAGAGTAAGATACCCTTAGAACAACCCGTAGAGCCAATCCTTTAGGAAATTCACCAATTATTTGTTTCGTTACACCTTTACACCTTAGCCTACCCTGTTAGATTAAGTTTATTTTACAGTTTCTAGTTGCTTAAAGTGTAAAGTTTGTATTTCCTGAGTCTTGTGTCAAAAATTTTTATCTTTGGTATGGTTGGAATAATTTATACATCACAAATGAGAATGTATATTATAGTCAAAACTCATGTATTTGTACTACCATCGCAATTAATGGTACGTCTGAAGAATGAAGAATTACCGAAGGAATTATCCGGAATTATTATGATCGTAAAGATGGTGAAACTACTCCGAGTTTCGTATATAGTTAGATGTTTAAAAAAATCAAAAAAATAAGAAAAATCGTAACAAAAAAATAGAAGGAAAGTTTGAAGATAATCATTTCGCAACTACCGAAGGAATTACACGAAGGATCGATTATTCGTTGATACAAATCGACGATGTAGAGTATTGTATAAAGTGGAAGATATCGCCACTTGCCTTGTAAAGTATGTAAAGTATGGGATGATTGGGAAGTTGACCGTTACGGGAACGCCAACTTAGGTTGTTTTTTATCTATGATCAAGACGTTGTACATTGTTATGTCTTTATCATGGTAACGGTCGGAAAAAAGTGTCTAGTAACTTGTATTTTAGACTTAATCTATTTGTTTCGTAATTTTTTTTAACAACAATTTACTTTCCTTTCCTAATCATTAACCATGGGTTTTACGCGAATGAGGATGTGATCGAGCATGCATGTCTATTCCGTCGTTACGGCCATGTATGCATGTCTCAACTGCCTTGTTGGTTTATTACTATTGGTGAAAGTTAAAAGATTCATACCCTATATTACTCTACTATTCCTACTCTTTAGCTTGTTCGAGGTGGGAGTGAGCAGTCACATGTGTCTATCCCGTCGTTACAGGTGTGTATGTGTGGTCTTTGTCACCCTCCTGGAATGTTGATATCGATAAAGATTAGTTAGAATAATCAACCCTAAGCCTTATCATAAAAACCCATTTTATCTTTATAAACTTGTTACTCCTTAGCTTTAGCGGTGGAGATGTGTATCCTTGCCAAGCTTATGATAGAATACTCGTCATGACCGAGCAATTGTGCGAATTAGTTACATGTTACCACATAGCTTAGTTGAGTGATTTCATCTTCCTATTTCGTGAGGTGTTTGGTTGTGTACTTGTAATAGATCAAATAAATGCTTTAACGAAAAATATCCTTAGGGATACATTTTTATAAAACTTCTAAAGGCTAATTGAGGACAAGTAGAATTCAAGTGGGGGGATATTTGATGACATCAAATAACGTCTATTTTATAGCATCATTTATCCCATGTAATTAACCCATTTTGTATAATTATTGCAAAGAATTGTTACTTAATCGTTTGTATTTGAGAATTGCAGTAATTACGGAGTACTTGGTGAATATTAGCAAAAGGCGCGCATTCTGGAGCTTAAACGAAGACATTTTGAAGAGTACTGTTCCGACAACCAATACGCCGTATCCATCAAGGAAGACATGGCGTATCTGTGCCTGCACTCACCAAAGACCACAAAGAAAACATGATCGATACGCCGTATCCAGAGAAAACCAATACGCCGTATTAAAGATATAGAAGGTGAATATTCTAGAAGATATCAAACGTGGTCCCTACTCCAAGAAACTCCCGATACGCCGTATCGAACCCATTCGATACGCCGTATCGAACCGACTTCAGACCTTATAAATAGAAAACTCAAAAATGAGTTTTAAGTGCGCTAAATCATATTCTCGATACCTAAACCACAAAAGTTGATTTTCAGAGGAGAAAAAGAGAAGAAGAGGTCTTGCAACGCATTCCAATCCATAGGAGACAACATGTAATTTCTTATACTTTTGTAATCGTTCAGTTTTTGGTATCATTCATTAACTCGGTTAGTTTACCTTGGTTAGACCATTACTCTTGTATTAATTATGATGTTTGAAGGCTAATACCTTCGGGTATTAGCCATTATTATGAAGATCTGAATGTTTGGTTTTTTTATATCTCGATTGCTTAATTTATCACTGTATGCTTGTTTATGTTTATCAATTTATACTTGTTTGTGTGCTTTAATATGCGACCTATTATTCAACTGGATCTAGTGATACGGACCAAGTAATCTAGATGCCGGAATAGCTCTCCATATAGTAATTTATACATCTAGACCAATAGGATCACAATTAACGACCTATCTTTGCCTTTAGATTGTGAGCTTAGTTGGACCGGTAGGTGACCCTTGGGATCAACGAGTACGTTCTAATTAATTGGTAAAGACTTGGTTAGTGGCCTACTAGTGTATAAATCGCCGTTAAGCAGTAAGTGGGTAAAGTCTCTATGAGCTAGGGTTTAACAAGATCACCATTGCTTTAATTCCTAAGATAGATTATAATCAACAAATAAGGATGCTTTATGCGGATGCTTAATTGTGACAGAATAAATGTGTCTAGGTCTTAGGAAGAAGTCCCGCCTAAGTCTTAAGAATGATATGCCACCTCAAGATAAGAAATAATTACACTGAATAAATAAACCAACTTCTAATCGGATTAATGATGGCTAATACAATTTTCTATCATAAGGATTGACCTCTCTTTTATCTTCTGTTAATTTGCTTGCGTGGGTTGAAGTGTCTTGAATTGATTGTAGTCACCACCAAACCCGTGCCAGTCTCTCAGGCTGAAAACCTCCCTTTTACCTGTTAGAATTAGAATTAGAACTAACATAGGATTAGCATAGGTTTGACTTAGATTAGAATTAACTTAGATTAGATAACCAAAATATTATTAAATTAAGAGATTTAACCTCGCTTCAAGTGTTCAACACCCTACTTACTACGAAACTACCACCGACCGGGTACACTGCCCGTTAAAGTGTTATTTTTGGTTAAGTCGGCAAAATATAAATTTAAAACTTGAACTTTCATAAATAAACACCACACAACGACACATCACCCTACTTTTTAAATCTTTTCCGTTGGGGGAAAATGATACTCAAATGTGTTTTGAACTGTGCGAAACGTGGTTTTGTTTTTGGGACAATTAATGTGCTTATGACTGCTATGTGAATGATATGTGTTGGTACGCTATGTTGTGTGATCCATCTGTGTGGTTCTTCACCCTAAGTATAGCTCCAGCTGGTAGACTTTAGGTGTGGTATGTCATCGGGGTTGCGACCCTAAGAGCGTTGGTACGCGCTGGTAATAAGATTAGCGGGGATGCTAGGTCTTGATACATGATTAGCAGGGATGCTAAGTCATGGGTTCGTGATTGATCTGCATATATTCGCTGTCATATAGCACAATTGTCCAACTGTTTGAGATATTGGCACAACGACTGGGTTTTGAGTCAAACCTACGAGCTCACCAACATTATTGTTGACGTTTTCGAGTATAATTTTCAGGTGAAGTTAATGATCGTTAAGATTGTGGTGCATGTAGCGGACTTTTAGAGAATCCCGTAGGAATCTTGTTTAAGAAGTCTTGCCTTTGATGTATGTTATGGATTGGATCTCTTGAGTATCGAGGTTAAGATTTAGTGGACCCTTGCGTGGGCTTGTGATTGTAATAATTGGTGACTATGTGTTGTGTTCTTGGATGGGACATCACTCAAGGTTATATTGAGGATTGATGGTCATCATGAAACTTATCATTTATGCATTTTAGTTTTCTCTATTTTGTATCTTGTGTTGTGATTGATCATCATGTTGCATTCTCGTGTTTCCGCCTATGACAGGGTGTGACAGAAATGGTAATCAAAGCCAAGGTTATAGAGAACTAGGTGGTTTGGCCTAGACTATAACCTAGGAACCTTCATATAGTTGCATTATAGGATTTATGTATGCGGTGTTCCGCTTATACGTGTTTATGTGGATATAGGGTATAACATTAGTTAAGTCATTCATTTGAAAGGTGTGAGCCTAATACTAAGTACCACCGGGAAATGATACGGGTATAAATGCGGTGGCCAACGTGATTATAAACGTATCACAACTCACGCATATTTAGCATTATCATTCACACAAATCGGTGTTGACACCTTAGGACCGTATTAGGCATAGTATAGTGTATTAAGTTACCCTATACGTGTTGACTGTCCCGCCTACCTAACGTCGCCCATGTTCTCCCTCATATAGATAATGATGCTAATGATGATAACCGGCCTGCTGCCGCATCACGAGGAGGGGGAACGGGTGGACGAGCTGGTAGAGGTGGTGGTAGGACTAAGTAGGTGGTAGGTGAATGATGGTGTTAACGGAGTCCCCGATTTCTCCACCATCATTGCACAATAGTTGCAAAATTTACTTCGCACTATTGTAGCCCAAGTAGGCGACCAAGGTAGAGGTCAGGGAAATGGTAGGAAGCAAAATGGCGATGCCATCAATGACAACATCTGGGGTGATATTAGTAGGGGTTGTACCTATAAGGAGTTCTTAGCTTGTAACCATAAGGAGTATGATGGTAAGGGAGGTGCTATACCATTGGGAAAAGAATAGAATTGATTTCTTTAAAGCAAGAATGAGTGTTGTAACCGAAAGAAACATCTTATCAAACTTAAGGATCAAATCAATTATTCGTATAGATTTCAAGAAGAAATGGGGTTATGGTTTTCTAAGATCAGTTATAGTCAGGAGATCCGATGATGAAGAGTATGAATTTAGCTATGCAGATTTACCTAGACTCAGTGTAAACGATGTTGAAGATATGTACTTGCTCCAAGTCCAAGATAAGCTACACCATCTCCCATTGAAATTTGTAAAAGACTTCAACAATTCTCTTCTCATGTTCATCAGAAGAACCGTGATCAAGAACAGGGTAGAAGTTATTCAGCTTGGAGTGGAAAGCTATCAAAGAACTCTCAACCTCACCAAACCCATAATGTTCTTCGAAGAAATCGACCAAAGGATACCATTCACTATGACTACAATGCATAAGGAGGTCGTGTATCTTAACCAATACAATATAAAATCCCTCATGAAGCTAAGTGAAGTGAAGAAGTTCTATGATGGTACACTTGTGAAGATTCAGGAAAATCTGATTGACATGTTGTCAAAGAACAAGCTGGGTAGTAGCAACAAAAGGTTGAAAGGAAGATACTAGACTCACTATGATGTCAAGAGTTCAAGAGAGATGCTGAAGAAGATTGACGAGATACTCAGGCACAAAGAGCAGCTCAGAAGGCTTGAGGAGTATGTTGGAGGACGTCCCAAGAGTGTTAATCCTTAAACCTTTGTAAGGCCTTTGTAATCATCCCTTAGGGGGAGATTGTTAGAAACACAGAAAAGTGTTGATTACATGGCCATTTATCTAAGTTTAATAGTGTAGGGATTAACTAGTGCAAATAGAGAAGGACTAGTATGTAAAATATAATAACCCTTAATTGCTTCCTAGTCCCTCCTTCCTTCCTATAAAAGGAGGGTTAAGGGTTAATGATTTCTTCTCTTTCTAATCTAATATTTCTTTCTTTTCTCTCCTCTCCCTTTCCTCTCTCCTCACCCCACACGTCTCTCCCCTCTCTCTCTCTCTAGAGGCGTGTGTTTCTCTCTTTATATTTCTAGTGTAGTACTTAGTATTCATATTTTATTATTTGTATCAAAACATTTTCCAAAATCTTCGAACAATATATTCAACTTGGAATAATTAATTGGAGAAATATTAATTTTCTTTTCTTTTGAAATTGGATCATTTTGTTTTGCAAGCATTTTTTATTGACTCTTTTCCTCTAAAATCAAGGTCTCTTTTTCATCAACCACAGAAATCACATCATGTTTCTTAGAATCACAATACCATCATACAATGTTGGCTTAATCCGCTGAGTTTTCTTAAGATAAAACGGATTTTGATAACCAAGAGCTTGTTTGTGAGTGTCATCATAAAAAACTTGTGGTTTCGTTAGCATGTGCACCGTTTGCACAGATTGACCCACTTATAAACAATATTATCTAGGTCCTTTATTTTTTTTTCTAAATCAATTTCCTTGTCCATGTATTTATTTTCTTTTTCTTTGGATTCCTTTTTTAAAACAGTAAATGTTTGCAATAACGATTCCTTTTCCTTGACATGTTTAAAAAGAGTCTGTTTAAGTAAGTCAATTTCATGCTTAAGTGCATTCCTATTCCGAATCATGTCATCCATTTGTGAGTCAATAAATTATTCATGACTGCTCAAATCAACATTAAGTCTTTGTTCAAAAGTTTTTACTCGTTCTTTATATCTTTCAAGCTTAGCGGTTAAAGATTCATTAACAGTTTTGGTTTCTGGTTAACCGTATCCCAAATAGTTACATGATTAGACATTTGTTCAGACATCTATTCAAACATAGATATTATCATAGAATCTTATTGTGTAGAAGAATTAGTATCTTGAACAATCGCATTTTGCGTTTGTTGCAAATACTGTTCATAAGAAATGATATTACTATCACTTGTTATTTTGTTATCTGGAACATGATCAATAAGGGATTATTCAAAATATTACGTCTCCTGCACACTTTGAATAATCAAATCATCCTTTTGATAAGTGTCATGTTGTGGTACCTCGGAGAGGACGTTTGAATCGTAAATATAAAGATTAGCCATAAGGACCGCTTTTGCTGAAGAGATATCATCACAGTCTGAATCGTAAGCATCTAGATCATCAGTCTGGAAAGCAACATTTTGTGGGATTGTTGTCTGAGTAGCTTGACCATCAGCAACTCCAGGATCTACTAAGAACGTCAACTGTTCCTCGTCCAATTCCTGACCAGATTCTTGTGCTTAAACTAGCAACATCTTTTCTTTGAACCGTGCATAATTCCTTGGCCTCTTAGGCTGAGTGCACTGCCTTGCCATATACCCTTCCCCTTGACAATTATAACACTTAACAACCCTTGCTTAACCTGCAGCATTATTTCCCTTAGAGCTTGTAGCATTTCCCTTACTCCTCGTACCAGCAAAACTCTGACCCTGTCTCCCTTGTACTTGTTAAACAGTAACCCTGCCATCTTGAATGGTAGCTTGGTTTCTTGGATTGGAAGATGTTCTGAGTTGGTTGTTGGTTGAAGGAAAACGTGATGTCATTACAGTTGACATAAATGCCATTGCTTTGTTTAGACAAGCAATTGGATCATAACCTCGTAGAAATGATGGAACAGCAAGTCCTGAGTCAAGTCGAGGAAACTCAACTTGTGGTTGTCATGAAATTAGAGGGGTATGATATGCATTTTGAGGAACTGATGATGGTGAATAATTGAGTTGGGTCTGGAATGGATGTTGGTATTGTTGTGAATGATGAGGTGTGATATGTGTTTAATTACACATACCTTTTACCACAAAAAACGGACTTAAATGACCAAAAACGTACCAAAAATATATTGTATTTGTATGTTTTGCATTTGTATTGTGCAGGTAACGGATATCTAAGAAAAGGACAAAATCGAAGCCAAAACAACAAAACCGAGCACGAGAACGGAAAGACCGTGAGAAGTCAAAAAGACAAAGTCAAAGTCAACAAAAAAGTCAAAGTCAAAGTCAACCCCGGGAAGTGGCATTGGAAAGAGCATCAAAAACCGAACCCGAAAACCTAAATTGCCAAAAGTGGGCCCACCCGTACCCACCTAGTGGGCCCGGGTCAGCCCACTTATACACTTATACTTTATAAACCTTAATCCTTTCCAAAAAGCCCAAGCCCCTTTCGAACCCGAAAACCTAAATTGCCAAAAGTGGGCTCACCCGTACCCACCTAGTGGGCCCGGGTCAGCCCACTTATACTTTATAAACCTTAAACCCCATTTATAAGCCCAAAGTCACCATAAACCTTTTATACCACACCCGACCCAACAAACTAGCCCAAACCACACCCCTTATAACTCCTGTTACCCGTTACCCCTTAACCTTTACCCCGTTAGTCCTTTAAGGACTAACGGTGCAAACACCAATATAACCTCAAGGACCATAGTTGCACAACTTAAGGACTATGGTTGTAATAACATATAACACTCTCAGGGACCATTCTTGCCCATTTCCCAAACCTTCAAATATAGCGGGAACACTGTACATCTCCTTTGGTTGTCTTGTCCTCACTACCCGCCAAAATACACCAAGACACTGTTCCCCTTTCTTCTCCCCCTTGTCGACCAACCTTATCCCACCACATGACACCTTGGCAATCCCTTGCAAGCTCATTCGTCCAAGGAACAAGACAAGAAATCAAGGGTGGAGATGATATGACTTGGACACTACTCAAATTTCAATGGCCAAAATTGCTTTTTGATGCTACTCACATAACAAACACGCCTGCAAGAGCTCTCACAAAGAAAGCACAAGTCCTAGAACCTTCTTTGCTTAGTATAAATAGAGTTCACTTGTAAGCCTTTGGGCAGTTAGTTTTTAGTTTAAGTTTTTCACTTAGTTAATTTTTATTGTAATCTTTTTAATATTGTAATGCTTCTTTTTATGAATTAATGAAATTTCAGTTTTAGCTTAAAATTTGTGGTTCTTAAATTTGTGTTTTAAAGTATTCAAAAGCCTTTCATAAGCTGTTTTAAGCTCTTATAAAAACATATAAGCAACCTGTTTTCATTTATATATAATGTACTTAAAGAAAATTTACCAAAAAAAAACACCACATCTTTTTTGGATGATAAGCCGGATTTGGATGGGCTTATGGACACTACTAGCTTGTCTTTTGACAAGCTAGAGCTTGTAGATTAGCTTATTTATAAGCTTGAATGCCCTGTTTTGAGCAAGGGCCTTTGTAAGTCTCTTATTTTCAAAAATTTTGCATTTTACTGTAGCATTGCTTATCATTGCTTATATTTGCTTATTTATGTTTGCTTATGATGTTTAATGCTTATTATGCTTGTTTTATAGTTTAGAGATCATTTGTGCAAAGGTTTCTTAAATCTGTCTTAAAGTAGCTTAAAAATTTGCATAATCTGTTTTAGCTCATTTAAGTGCTTATTGGTTGTTGAAACTTGCTTAATACTATCTTAATAACTTATAAAACATCTGGTCTTTGAAGTCTTAGTTTTAAAAACTAATTTTCTAAGCTGAAATGTGTTTTTCAAAAGTTAAAGGGGTGTTTGGGTCAGTAGGTTTTATGGGTGAAAATGGGTCAAAACCTGCTTTGTGCTTTTGAGTCAACTTTGATTAGATAATATTAGTTATAAAATTCAGTTTGTTTTAAATTTTAAGTGTTAAATCTCTAAATCATAGGTTATATAAGTAGTTGTTTGAATCTGAGAACATATAGCTTATTATAAAAGCTTATTTGATTAGACCTATAACTCTTGTGTTTTTATGATGTTTTTGTGTTTGTTTAAGTGTTAAAACAAAGTTCCTTAAGCCTGCATTGTTGGGTTTGTGTTTTACCAAATCTGTCAAAAATTTTGCTAAGTGTTGAAAAAAGGAGAAATTGCTTGTTAATTTGCTTGCTATGGCTTATTGTGAGTATCAAAATGCTTTTTGATTGTTGATATAAGCTCTTTGTGGTCAAATCTCAATATGTTTGTAGGTTATAAGTTCATAAGGTTCTGTTTAAGTGCTTATTTTTAAGCTCAAAAGTGGTTATTTGTGAAGATTGCAAAAATTTGTCTAAGTGTTGAATCTGTGTGAGATAGCTTTTTCATGAAGCTTTTTAAGTGCTTATTTGAATTTCAAACTGCTTTTTCATTGTTGCTTATTGTAGCTTTTGGCCATTCTTTTTAGTGGTGTAAGCCACTAAGCCATAAGGATCTGTTTCCTAGCTTAAAAATAAGCTAGAAAATAGCCTTTTGGCTGTTTGGTTAACAGTTTGGCCAAAAAGCTAATTTGCTTATTTAGGCTTATTAGCTTATTGCATTTGCTTATTCTAGGTTTAGTATAGCTTATTAGGATAGTTTAAGCCCACTTTAGCTTATTTCTTTCAGTTTAGAGCTTATTTAAGCTTATTTGCATTTTAGCTTAAAATTCCTAAGTTTTATAGCTTGTTGATTATTCTGTCTTTCTAGCTTATTTTGGTTGCTTATTTTTGTTCAAAAGTGCTTTTTAGATATAGCTTATCATCTGTGTTAGCTTATTTCTCTTTTTGGTTTGCTTATTAGTGCTCAAATAGCAAAACAGTTAGCCATTTTAAGGCTTAGTATATTTTAGCTTATTCTGTCATCTTTACAGCTTATTTTAGTGCTTATTTTTTATTTATAAAAAAGTGATTTTGTAAAAGTTGCTTATTTTTAAGCTCTTTAAAAAGCTATAAAAATGGCAAAAACAAAAACATTTGGGATTAAAGGAAGCCCCAGGTGAGCAAGGCTCGAACCCGGGACCTCTACCCTTCTTACCAAACGTTTTTACACACACTCCCTCTATCACTCGCCCTTGGGTCTTTTTCGGTTTAAACTTGCACATTTAATCTTTTATACACGTTTTGGCTCTTTTGGCTTATAAGCCTTTTTAGCTTTTTAACAGCTTATTTAGATAAGCTATTTTTCCCAGCTTATTTTTATTAGATTCTTCATTGTTCAAACTACTTTTGCTAATTTTTTCAGATTTTTCTTAAATAGTTTAGTATTTTTAAACATTTAATTTCATTAAAATCGTTTTTAATTCATAAAAAATTATAAAAAAAGTCAAAAAAATATAATTCTTTTTTAGAAAATTTTCTTTTAACATTTAGGACTTAGGAAAATTAGATTTGCTTTCATAGGGTTAAAATTGCAAAATTTTGATTTTTTTAAAGAAAGGGATTGAATCCCGTTCACCTTTTTAGTGTTTTTAAGCTCTAATCACCTTCGTTTTTGGTCTAGTTTTCTTAGTTCTTATCTTTTAGTTAATTAGGACTTATAAAAGCCAAAAAGATCACTTTAAGACTTAATTTTGATAATTTAGGGTTTTTAGGTCACGATTTAGGATTCCCGGTTTGCGTTTTTAGTTTAAATATTGTGTGCCTTAATTATTTTTAGTTTAATTTGCCTTAATTTTCCCGTAGTTTTATAAAACCAATCATGATCTTGTTCCATTCAAGCAGCGATTATCAAATCGACTCTCAACTTTCAATTGCATTCCTCGTTGGGGATAACGACCAGGGAATCATACCTCCGGTTTACTAAAATTGAGATTTTTTTTATTCTCATTATTATATATTTATTTATATTTATATATAGTAAAGGGATTCAATCAAGGTGCTTCATAAGTTGATAAGTATGGTTAAGAAGAATGAGCTGGTTGAGGAGTTGATGATAGCTGTTGTGGATACTAAGCAGAATTTGACTGAGTTTGATAGTTAGCAACCGATGCAAGAGGATCTGGATATCTTTCACGCGGCATTCATGCTTCATTTTCATGTCCCTCATGTTTACTTAGATATGCATACAACTGATCAAAGTTGGTATTATACATGTTCTTTGCTAACTTGACATCAGTTACAAAC
>BQNB010124915.1:0-11428 GCA_026074375.1 Tanacetum coccineum
TTGTGTACCTCTCCTCGTTGATAGTGAATTTAAGCGGCACTAGGTGTCCCGTGGTTTTTACCCGTTTTGGGGTTTTCTACGCTAAAAGTTTGATGTTCTTGCTGTGTGTTTGATTACATTTTTATCTGCTGTTTTGGGGCTGATTTGAGACTGTTAGGGGCTGATTAAAGTTGTTTTTATTTTTCCCTATTTGTTTGCATCCTCATAGGATCATACGAGTTTGGGTAAGTGCTGTCAAACGAAGATTTTGCTTCGACAATTGTGTTTATACCGTTGTGACCCATTGTTCTTACCTGTCATTTATTACATATGATTGAAAAGTTTAATTGAGTCTACCATATTAACCTGATTGAAATTTATATTAAATTTTTTAAAGAAGATATTAATTAATTTGTAAAGGATAAGATGATGTTTTTCTTGCCACGGTCAAAGGAGAACACATCACTCGCTATGTGCTAAAGTGACATCTTCCTGATTTTCCTATTTTCTTTCCACACATAAAAACACAACCTACGAACATTCGAAACATAATCTAGTACTACCATCTAATCAACAATTGAACTAACCTTTTAAAACATCATTCAACTATGGAATCTTTATCATCTTCTTCATCATCATTATCCACTTTGTTCTCAACAACCTTTAAACAACCTTATCCTACGTTGTCAAGGAACCTTAATACGAGGTGCAACTGTTCAATGAAGACACCGGCAGATGATAATGTCTTGTCTTACCAAAAGTTTGTTAAGTTTGCTTTGGATGAAACTAAAGTGTCTGCTAAAGGTTTGGTACCTTCTTATTTGCAGGTAATTGTTTTTTGATGTTGCGGTTAATTGTTGTAATTTGTTACTTTTTGTGTTGGAATTGGATGAGGTTTAGATGGAGTTGTTTTCAGCTTTGACTTTATATCAAGTCCAAAGTCAAAAGCGTTGACTTTGTGTGAACTCCAGTTTTGACTTTGTATAAATTAGAGAGAGTGTGAATTGAGTCATGTTCTATATTAGATTTTGGTAACTATAGTAAACTTAGTATATAAACATATAATGGTTATTGATTATGACCTTTTATTTTGAGGTGGTTCCGGTCATCAAAGTTTCGTCCTGTTTTCTTTTGAATTGATCAAGTTAATACTTTGTTCAATCAAAATTATATATTGAAAAATATAGTAGTGATGGCATATAGTTTCAATTTGGCCATTTGGGTAACAGAATCACCGGTTTAATTGCAGAGGTCAAAGTCGACTATATAATCTAAATATGAAATGAGGAAGTGCTTCTACAGTTGAAAATGAAATTTAAACAAATTTAAGTACTGTTTTACGTATCTTAAAAGTAAATAGCATGTTGGTCTTTTGCTTGCTTTTAGGCTCTTACTGGTTTGTTGGAACTCCCCTTTTCTTTCGAATATGAAGAATTGATGATTATGTGATTTGAGTGATGTCAGTTTTCATAAAGCAAGAAACCAGCACCTTAATTTAGTATGTTCAAAACAGGAAGAGTTTAGCACTTTGAAAGCAGTTGATGGGAAGACAGAGCTTAAGATGTGCTCCTTCCAAGCTCCTAAGATTAGGCTACTTCGCAGCCTTTTTATTGAATCAAGTGATGGTATGCAGGTAATGCTCTTTTGAATAGATGGTTGTTTAGTTTCAAGTTATTCATATATATTATATCGTAATCTTATTAAACTTACTCAATTTTTGTCCAGTATATTAGTATAATAAATAGGACTAGTCTATACGAGTTCAAAAATCATATGTAAGTTTACCGTTTAGCTGGTATCGAATTCGAATTTGAGACTTAATGTACTTACAGTTACGTGGATTCTATAACCTGATTGCAGGTGCTCGATTTGGCTATTTTCCCAGAAGCAGAATATGACCTACCTATCTTTTGTGCCAACTTTTTCACCACTGTAAACACAAATATAGTTGTATTGTAAGTCTTTGTAAAAAAATTATCGAGTCATAATTATATTTTTAATGTAACTGGGTGTCAATATGCAATCAGTGACTTAAATTTATGACCCATTGCAGGGACCTTAATCCTTTGCATGATGCCATGAATGAAACACATTACAAGGAGAAGTATTATAAAAGCTTGATTCCTCTTGGCCTGAAGTATACTGAGGTTTGTTGACTTTTGACTTCTTTGAGATTATTATTCGTACCGAATGGATGGCTAAGATCTATAGTGTGCCGACTTAACCACAGATTGAATGCAGCTTTTACCTTGGGGTGGAAAGCTCACTAGCGAGTCTTTGAAATTCTTCTCACCGATAGTCATATGGACCAAGATTTTTCTCCATGCACGTTGAACAAGGCGACACGACTATATATTGTGTTCTGCATTCAAAGATACTATATGGTACCGCTCCATGTGTTTGCTTGTGTTCGGGCTGCTATAGCGTATGAAGCCGAAAATATATCACCAGACAATCTTTTTTAGGTAATAAGTTTTCTTTCAGTCCATTGTTATTACAAATTGGGGCGTGGTGCTCAGTTTGATGGATCAGGTATAAAGTGTGGAAAAAAGACTGATATTTATTCTCAAATAGGCCTTTGAATGCGGGACGGCACAACATAAGATACTTAATTGGAGTGCCTCAAAAAGGTTTTTGTCTATCCATTCTTTAGTTTATTTAAAGATATGTGTGTAATTAATGTTTTAATTTGCTTGATAAATCGATGTGCAAGGCATAAAATGCTATCTCTATGGCTTTACTGATAAAAATTAGTACTGGTTTGACTTTTGACTGCGTATGAATAATTTATCTGTCTGTTAATGTTTTTGTTCCTCACTGTAAAAACAATGTTGGGCCTCTACTAATGCTTTAACTCAGATATCACGAGTTTTATGGGTTTGGGAGTGTAGTTTGGCATCAAATTGACTTATAGACTATTTTGTCCATCAAGATATTTAGACTTAAAGACTGATATTTTCCCTCAAGATATATATACTTTATGGGTGATGGAGTTTTATGGGTCCGCCGCCCGACTAGTGACTAGGGATTTTTGCAACCTTGCCATCTATATTATAGACTGATATTGTCCATCAAGAAATTTAGAGCACACACACGTGTGGTGAAGTTAAAGTTGAGGGTGCAAGTGTAATCAGTCCCCCAATGTTAATATATTATAAAATAGCAATTTACTATTTCTAACATTTCCTTGTTGCTACAATCAGGATCCTGGTTACCATCTTCTCAGAAGATTAATCGGAGAGACTCTTGCAAAGGTATCAGCACGACTTACTCCATTAAACATAAAATAGTCCGCTTTGACTTCTGAGATCAAATCATTTGAATTCGAGTGACCTCAACTCTTTTGCTTACGACACAAGTGACCTTTTTGAACTTGTTTACTTGATTTTAATGCCATCTCGTCTTTTTTTGTGTAGGACGTTGTAAAGAAATTCCTGTTCAATGGAGTGAAAGAGCTCGGTAACAAAACATTTCTAGATTACTTCCCAGAGTATAAGGTTGAAGGTGGGTCAATCAACGAAAAACGAAGCATTGTGTGACGTGATTAGTCATTTGGGATGTTGCGGGTCCTTTAGGGATACAAGAGGGTTATTTATTGGTAGATACTTTTAGTTAGAGTTCGCTTCTAATGTATCGCCATGGTTGAGGCTTAGTAAGAATTGTTGGCTAGATTAGAACCACAAAGTGTTTACAGATAAAAGTTATCCATCAAAATGTTGGTTGGCCTATGTGTGATTGGTGTTTTTTGCTTTAGTTTCTTTTTGTTCTCTTTGATTAAACCAATCACACATAGCCAAAATTCATTTCTGTGGATATTCGTTGTTATTAAATTTTTTGTGGTTCTTAGCAAAGCTTCGGCTTTGTATATTCTGGAGTCTTTGCGCTATGTAGTTTCCCCAGAAATTCTTCATTACTGTTAAAGAAGACAACCTACCGTATACGAAGAATTTAGTTCAACAGCTTCCTATTAAGAAGTCGGGCGAAGAAAACAAACTTCTGGTAACAGTGTTAGGAGGCAGGAGACTAAACACTCTTCATGTATTAGTATGAAGATGATCCGTATTCGAATAATAAAGTGTTGTTAAACGTTGACTTGTTGAATTAGGATGACACATTTTTTTGTAAGTGATCGTTAGTTTAATTCGACAGTTAATTGGTAGTGTCAGTTTCTTTGCTCGTAGGCGGACCCCAGATTATTAAGGCTGCCCACAATGGCGTTCCGGTCGCCATGGTGGTCTTTGTCGGTCTTAGGACTTGTGCGCAAATCGGGTTTAACCTAAGGGATTCGGTTCAGTTTGAGTCAATACAGGAACCAGTTGCGGTCTACTCACGGGAGCCCGAACCGGTTGCCCTAAAAGCTGACGGTTTGTTACCGGGGTTTGAGCCGCGAAACGGTTTGCCGGTTTGGTAACCGGTTCGGTTTCCGGTTTAACCCTAAATACCGAGTTTTGATACACGGGTTTTTTTTTTTTTTTTTTTTTTTAATTTTTGGTGTGTGTCTTATTATATAAACTGATTAACTTCAACTATTATGAATACAAACATCAACTATTGTGTACATAAAGAAAAATTACAAATAAATGGTAAATACATAAGGAATGATACGCAACAAAAGACTTAGGTAACATTCAAACACTATAAGTAGTTAGTAAGTGTATCCATGTGTGTGCATAGACCCTCTCTCTCTGTTTGGTCATCTTCGGCTCCGCGCTTTGACTTCTGAGATCAAATCATTTGAATTCGAGTGACCTCAACTCTTTTGCTTACGACACAAGTGACCTTTTTGAACTTGTTTACTTGATTTTAATGCCATCTCGTCTTTTTTTGTGTAGGACGTTGTAAAGAAATTCCTGTTCAATGGAGTGAAAGAGCTCGGTAACAAAACATTTCTAGATTACTTCCCAGAGTATAAGGTTGAAGGTGGGTCAATCAACGAAAAACGAAGCATTGTTGGTAAGTCATTTGAGAGGCGTCCTTGGGATACAAGAGGGGTATTTATTGGTGATACTTTTAGTTAGGTTTGCTTCTAATGTATCCATGGTGAGGCTTAGTAGAATTTTGCTAGAACCACAAAATGTTTACAAAAGAATATCCACAAAATGATGTTGGCTATGTGTGATTGGTGTTTTTTGCTTTAGTTTCTCTTTGTTCTCTTTGATTAAACCAATCACACATAGCCAACATCATTTTGTGGATATTCTTTTGTATAAATTTTGTGGTTCTAGCAAAGCTCGGCTTAGTATTCTGGATTCTTGCTGTAGTTCCCCAAATTCTCATATAATGTTAAGCAAGACCTACCTTATCGAAGATTTAGTTCAACAAGATTCCTATTAGAAGTCGAAAACAAACTTCCTGTAAGTAGGAGGAACTAAACACTTCATGTATTACGTATTCAGAAGACACGTTATTCAATAAGTAGTGTTAACGTTGACTTTGTGAATTTGGATGACACATTTTTTTGTAATGCATCGTTATTTAATACGCAGTATTGGCTAGTGTCAGTTTCTTTGCACGTAGGCGGACCCAGATCTATAAGGCTGCCCACAATGGCTCGGTCGCCATGTGGGTCTTTGTCGGTCGCAAGAGGGTCGCCCCACTGTGGGGTCTTGGTTGCCATCGGTCGGTCGAAGGAAAAAGAGAAGAAACGGTCGCAGGGTCGACCGACTATTCAAGCCAAAAAAAAAAAAAAATCGTTACCGTTTTACATATAAAAAAAACTTTTTTAACATTTTAAAATTTAAACCCTTTACCTTATAAATACCTCATTCGTTTCACCATTTTATACACAAATTCAAACTATTTTTCTCTTTTCTTCTCATATTAATTTACAATGTCTAAAAAAACTCTAAAAACCAAAACCTCAAGATCCTGAATTCAAGAAAGCGTTCATCATTTAACACAGGATCCGAATTTCCATTTATCCGGTATCTCACCACCCGTTCGCTTTCGACCCGCAACTTTACAATATCAATCACAACTACCACAACCACCACTAAACGATAACCCATTTTATCAAAATCGTCAATTCCTTCCTCCGTATAACAACCAACCATCTTATTACCAATCACCAATGGGAATGTATCTTCCTTCTTCACCGTCTTTGTCTCCCCAACCAAATCAAGGGTATTCTCCCATTAACCGTATTAATCTTGATATGGATATGGAGAACTTATTTGATAGTCAAGATTTTTATGCGGGTCAAAGTTCAGGTCAAGGTTCAGGTCTACCTTTTGGTCACGGTAATCAAGATTATTAAAAATATTTGCAACAAAATACTCGGGTCAATATTTGGACTCGATAAAAAAAAGTAAACTTCTTTACGGCTATAAATCTCAGCAAATAAACTCAAAGCCTATAAAGTAAATGAGAAAATTAAAACTTATATAAGTTTATAAGCTTATTCAAACACCTTATTAAACTAGCTTGTTTTAGCTAATAAGCTCACAGATCCTTGTGCAAAGCTTAAACAAACCTTTTAAATATCAATTTTACTTAGAGGTGAACATTTCGGGTTTTTTTAAAAAACCGGTTCGGTTTTTTAACCGAACCGGTTTTAGTCAACCAGGCAAAGAACCGGTTTTGACTAAAACCGGTTCAGTTATAAACCGGTTTTTTCATATGAAAAAATACTAAATCGGTCTCGGCATTAACGTCAACCCGGTATAACCGGTCATGCCAAACCGGATTCTCGGGTTTTAGAAAGAAAACCGGTTTGTTAAATGGTTTACAAATCCGTTTACCGCTTCGATTTTTTTAAAACCGGTTACAAACTGCCGGTTCGGTTTGAAGGAAATCAGTTTCAAAAAAACCTGTTTTTAAAAAAACCGGCTTCGGTTTTTTTTCCCGGTTCGATTCGTGAACCGGTTTTTTTTTACACCTCTAATTTTACTCATCATGACGGCTATATAACACTTCCTAGTTTGGGTTTATAAGTAGTAGTGAGCCTAAGGAATAGTGGCCCAGGTAAAGTAAAATAAGCCCAACCCATGTTGACCCAACAAACATATGTAAAACATCAGGTTGTCTTTTTCTGTGTCATTCACCACTCACTAGAATTAAACACACTCGTACGGAACAAACAAATCTGAGGTAAAGCTTTTCCTTTTTTTATTTTAACCAAGCTGTTCTTGATTATTTGTTGGTATTTAATATTATTAGAAAAAAGCACATTTATGTTACATTTAATTAAAATTTTGTGATAACCTAGAATAAAATTTTGAGATGGGTGTTAAAATTTTGTAAAAATCTTATGTGATAACCTAGAGCCTATCCTTTTCTGTAGAAAATAATATTTAGCTGATAACACGAGCTTAATATAAAAACAAGGTGAGTTCAAGTGTTTTATCTAGATAAACTGGAATACAAGTTAGGGACTTTTTTCCGAGAAATTAACATTCAAGGATTCAAGTGTTTTATTTGTGATTGGTGAACATGATGTATCATGTTTGACTCAACTTTAGAGGATTCTAATCCTTGTTGCAAATATGTATCTTTGTGTTGGGTGAATTGACATATGTTTACCTCATGTAATAATGGTTCTCCAAATTGTTAGCAAGTTAATTGAATTGGAACCCTATGCCTCTGCAAGCTTGTTTCGAGACGTTTTTAGCGTATTGTGTTGTCCATCAAGTAGAGTCCATTTCCTTCACTGCGTTTACTAATCCAGTTTTAGACGGAACCAATGTTATATGCAAAGACTCCCAAATTGTTTTTTTATCGGGGTCCTTTTGAACTACAATTTTTGTCTATAAAAGAGTAAAGTCTCTTCATATCCAACTTTTTTTTTCCTTTGATAATCTTATGTGAGAATATAGCATGTTTTGTAAATGCTACTTGTTGCAAATATGTTAGACAATGCATATGTTCGTGTTTGCTATATTAACATGTGTTGTAAGAGGGTGTTTGGGATAACCTGTTTTTTTTCTTTCCTGCTAAACTGTTTATTATTAAGCATATTAAAGATACGAATTTTGAAGTGTTTGAATGATGAATATTTCAAACTGCTTCCATTTCTGCTTATCTGCTTATTTTGGGGAAATGAGTAGTGTTCGATAAGCAGGTTGGGACATGCTTATTTCAAAGCGCATATTTAAGATGAAACTAAACATTATTTTGAAAAGCTCTAAATTCTCTCTACCATCATAGCTAACCTAAATGGATTATCTTGAAGATTGTTACTTTGTGGTCTTATTCACTATTTTTACAAATAAGCAAATCAAGACACGTTTCCTGAAGTGCTTAGTTTTAAGCACACACATGAGCAAAAAAAGTAGCAATCTCAGTCCTAGGACACCTTCCAAGAATGGCGTTCTCCCTTTTCGTACTTAACTTGTATTTATATGAGTACATACGACGTACGTTGAGCTTTTAAGCGGGGCTGTTATATAAAATGATATTTACTTGTAAATGCTACCCGTTGGCCATTGCAAATATGTGAGAAGATATGCTAGTATATCATCATGCTGGGTGAAATGATATATGTTGTGAGGACGTTGTTTTCGCTTTGTTTAGTTAACTTGTTTTTGAATGAGTACGTGTTCCAAATGAGGCTGTTAAGTTAGATGAAAGATATCTAGATGATTAGTAAACTTTCTAAATAAAAAGCGTTTGGCATAATTTGTTATAATTAGTTAGTTGGCAGACTAATATATGTGAATCACTTATGGATCACGTAGGGCAGAATGACAGAACACATATACATACTCCTTGTATTAAATGTATGTCAATTGGATGTAACAAATGGCAGAAAATATTATTTATACGATCTTAGGTTTTCTAGAAAAATGTTGTTGCGTATGTCGAACTGACATGTTTAGTTGATATCTTGCTGGCATAATAACCATAGAATCGGTAAGCTTAGGAGCTTATACGTTGATAACAGTTTAAATATTTATAGTCTCATTGTCCCATCTCTTAAAGATAGTTTTCAATAAGATTGTGTTATTAACATTCGTTTCATGATATAGGTGACGATACACAATGTCCACAATTGTAAGAACTGTACCTGATGACGAATCTGGTGATTCTTCTTCATACAGTCGTCTACCAGATGAAATGGTTTTGCACATTTTAAGAAAATTAATCGATTTGAAAATGCTATGCGTTTGCAAGCTAGTTTGTAAACGTTTATCTCATATTGCTCATCAAGTTCGCAACATCTCCTTCACTGCTCCATCTAATTTCAATTGGAAAACCTCCGATGGTCGTACTTCTTTTTGGTCTGCAATTGAATCACTGAGCAGTTTTAAACTGGTGAAATCTTTATCAATAGAGGTTCCGTCTTCTTCTCATGAAGGTGTTAATAAGCATTGTTCTTTGTTCAAGTGGAAGATTATCAAGTTTGGAAACAAACTCGATTCATTTGTATTTCTTTCACCGAATTCAGTTTACCATAACAAGGAATCATATGGCAATGAAAATGGTCACGAGCAACTAGTGGAAGAAGAAGATGTGAGCTTATATAAGAAGAAACGTAAGATTGCATTGCAATGTTTGTCGGATGCGGTGAGGAGTCATTTTATGTTGTTGAAGTGCATTGAAAATATTCCGTCGCTGGAAAAGGTTTCAATGACTGATTCAGATAAAAGGTGGAGGATTTCTGTTAGTGGAGGAAAAATTGCTGAGGTGAGGAACGACCTATCTTCACCCGCTGCAACAACTGATCAGCTTTTAAGATTTACCTGTAAGGTGAGTAACTGTCATGTCCCGTTGTTGGAGTTGCCAGTTTCAGGGTATGTGATGAAGGGGGCAACTCTTATTTTATGCGAGAGGGATGATCTGCCAGAAGGAAATGATGGTTCTGTGACGATTAATGATATACATGATTATTCGGAAGATAAAGAGGAAGCTGCATATACTGAAGCCATGATGGAGATTTTCAAGAACCATAGTGGACGAATAGAGGGTCAGGATACTTATGTTGGATATTATGTAATTTAACTACTAGTTCTTTGATGTTCAGAGTATAGATTGTTAGATGTAGCCGGTTTAGGTACTAGTTCTCTTTAAGGTTTCGTAATGCCGCTTAGGTCCTTCAGACTTTGAACTAGTTCTCGTTGACCATTTGACAGTAAATTATATAACTAGAATAGTCTGGACCAAAATTTGTGTGATGATTGTTATGAGTACATCTTAATGAACAGTTCTTTAGGAAGTTCTCAGGTTGCAGAGAGTATTTTATATATAGGCTGTTGCTTTGGCCTTAGGCGTTGGTGTATCATATTCTATTGATGCAAATAATTGATAGTTCACCGGATGTCTTTTGCATAAGTGGTGCGCTAATACCACATTCTGGTAAAAAAAGTTATGATTTATGCAGATTTGTAAGGTAGATGAAACAAGGAGCATGAGTTTGAAACACATTCTGGGTATAATGCTTGCACATGGAGCATGAGTTGATGTATGCCATTGCCTTATGATATCCTGAGCCAAACTTTAGTATCATAACTTGGCATTAATACCTTTTCGGATGATTTAATAATGTTTACATGCTTTAGAATGATAAATGATTAATCTACTTGGGTTTGGTCTAGCTTGTTTTTACAGTTACTTATGAAATTAACATCAGATTTTATGGATATTTAGCAAATGCAGAAAATACTTTGACTGGTAAAACTAGTTGTCAAGCAAAGTATTTGAGTTCATTGGAATATTGGACTGGAAGTGCTCCTCACTTGAATATGGGCTTAACAACTATCTTTTGAAAGTGATATTCACACAATCACACAACAGAAGCTTGAATCGAATGTATGAACAGTTCCTTGCACATTTATACTTATCATACAATTTTTTTCTAAAACGACACAAAATCTTGTATGCGGTCATATGTATGTTAGTCACAATGGGTTGACCGTTTTTCGAGCACTTCCACATTGATCAATGAAATGGATTTGGCTATTGTGTTAGGATCTTGTTGTACAACAAGTTGGTCATAATACCAAAAGATCCGTAACTGGTTATACAAGTTGCTCAATGAAATGGGTTTGGCTTATGTGTTGGGAACTTTTGCACTTTTTACGTAATCATCCTCTTACCCGTATAAAAATAACATGTGTGTTACCTTAGGCTAAACGCAGTGGTAGCTCGTGAGGAGCAGTGAGAACCATCTGTCACGCGCCACCCACAAAATAGTTATCATTCATCATGAATATTCCGAAGCAATAATTTTCACAAACTCATCGGACGATGATGAAGTTACTAGTCGGGACATGATTTTTTTAGCTGAGCGTTGTCGTTTATTAATAATACACAACAAGCAAATCGACCGAGGTGAAGCATCATAAGTCGAGATCGTTATGTTGCTCATGATTGTTTAGTCCAAGCCTATTTTAGTGTGAATCTGATGTTTTCGGAAGAACGTTTCGAGGAGAGGTTCCAAATGAGTCGAAGGCTATTCACAAGGATAGTTGAAGAAGTAACTCTCTATTCTGTATACTTTCGTGATATTGAC
>BQNB010124916.1:0-19859 GCA_026074375.1 Tanacetum coccineum
AAATGTAAAACGTGGGGCTATGAACTCACCTTGAGTAAATGAATATCAAGTATATCACAGAAAATGCGTCAGATAAACGCCGAATGCAACCTAATCAAGTATAGGTCGTATAAGTTCTAAGCACTTTGAATAACTACTACCATATATAATTCTATATAGCTACATCACCATCTAATTGCGTTTGTGAAATCGTATTTATAAAGTTAAAACGTTTATAAATATTTCCTTAGTAAAAACGACGTAACTTTATCGTTTTAAGCCCGTTTCTTACGTTTCTTATGTCCACGCTTTCGTATTAAGACGAGTTATCAAAATATTACATTTTCATATTTTTAGTCCCCTGATGAACAGTGGTTTTTACTGTTCATGACAGTTTATAAATTTATTTTTATAGATTTAGTTATCGTAAAACCCGTAAATGTCGTATTTTATTCGTTTTAACTCCGTTTTTAGTGATTCTTTCGAGTACGTCTTCGTAATTAAAAGTTTTATCAAATTAATGATGTTTTCAAAATGTTCATGTCTGAGATGAACAGTAAATTTTATAAAAATAGTTTTATAAAAGTATTTATTATCGTAAACTCGCGAAATTCATAACTCCTTCGTTATTGATTGAAAAATTACGATTCTTATTGTTTTGGAATCCTAAAAATATGTACTATCTGATAAAAATAATCCATTTTATATATCAGAAGTATTTTGTATCTTGTTTTTATAAAATTTCTTTTATAAACCCGTTTATTAACGTATAACTTAAAATTAGCGTATCTCCTTCGTTATAAATCGGTTTTTTGAGTTTCTTACCTTTTTGGAATCCTCATGAGATGTAGTATTTTTATAAAATATAAAATTCTTGTCTTGTAATTCGAACCAAAACAGCCCCTTATTAATAAATATGGGTTTATATATATACACACTTGTTTTTATTAGTTTCTCTCTTAACTAAAATACCACAAGTCCTCCATAACTCTTTATATCATATGTCTCATATATTATAAAGTCCTTAGTCCATATTTTGTCCAATATTGCCCAAGATAACAAGTTCTCTCATTACTTTTAATCATAAACTTATTATGTGAACTTTTGATTTACTAGTTTATATATATACTTTTATACATAAACCACAAGTGTACAATCTTTATACTTCCATCATAACATGATAATAACAACCCTATAACATATGTAAAAGTGTATAAAACCATGATCACAAGTAAAAGTCCATTTTACATGTTATTAAGCATCCTAAATGGTGATTTGCTACATAGAACTTATATATGCATAAAATCATAAATGTAAAGATATTAAGAGTTTTAGATGACCTTAATATGATGTAATATGATGAACCACAATATCTAAACCCTTGTTTAGATATTAAACCAAAGCTTGCAAAGCTTAGAAAACCCTAGATTAGTTTGAAACCCTAATCTTCCTTTATCCTTGCTTAACCCTTGTAAAGGCTTAACCAAGCCTTCAAACCTCCTTGGAATGGCTTAGATATGGTGTAGGAAAGCTTGTAAATGAGGTAAATAAATTTGTATGAATTGTTTTTGGTTTTTGGAGTTGTGCCGTGGGTATAGAGTGAGAAACAAGAGAGATGAGTTTGATTTGCTAAGTGTTATGACTTGTGAATGTTATCTACTAGTAATATATATCCTTGGACTAGTCAATGATGTTTAAACAAAGACCAAAAGACCAAATATGGCAAGGGGGCGGCAAACATAGTGAGGGAATTAAGGGTGACTAGTGGTCAAAACCACTAGTCATGAGCTTATTCTTACTAGCTCTAAGTTTGTACATGGTACTTGTGTTTCTTTGTTCCCTTAGATGTAGGTTATCCCATGAAATCAAGGATGGAAATGACTAGCTATTTATCTTGATGAAAAATGAAATGAAAGTAATGTGTAGTTTTATTTATTAAAGTGTACTCTTGAAATTTAAATGTCTTGGTTGGTTTATTTTGTAACATTTCTCAATTTCATGTCATTTTACGACTCCTAGTATTTGTCACTATTTATTTTGGTCCTATACGCGTTTACTTTTAAATTAACTTTTAAGACAATTGTTTGATGCACGATTTACATTGACGATAATTTTTTTGTTTCGCGATTTTAACTTAATGATTATGATTTAAAAACAAAACGCGTAACCAATTACTAAAATACATGAGTAAATTTATTGACGTTCGTAAATGACCCTAAAACACGATGTGTTATCTAGGCAAGCATATCAGGCAAATCCATAAGGAATCCATGTATTGATGTCCACGAGAATTTCCAGATAACCAAAAGGTACTCCAAGTCTTGGTCAGTGGTATCAAAAATTTATGAAACTAGAAGGGGGGTTGATTGTTTACACTTTTTAATGTTTAAGGTTTTAAAGTGTTTGGTAAAAATTTAGATTCGACTTTATGTGAATTCAATCACTCTTGCGCAATATGAACAATTTACTTATATAAACTAATTGATAAGATAGTTTGTTAAAATAATGCAGACAAGAGTAAAGAGTTAAGATCAATCAAACCACAATGCGGGGATTTATAGTTGGTTTGGTAACGAAGCACCTCTTCGCCCTACTCTACTCCGAGCACAAACTCGAGAGTTTTCTTCCTATGATCAACATGCTCCCTTAATGGCAGAGAAAAACATGACCAAATGTTGCTTACACCGATTTACGACACAATGCTAAATGTCGAGTTCTAATTTAAGCTAGAACTTAATCTATCACAACAACGACTTCACTACTTGTTCACGAAATGTGTGTGAACAACACACAAGCATTATAAATAACAACAAATATGCTTTAGAGGCATATAATACATAAAGAAAAATCCTTAATAGCATAGAAGGGACATTTAACTGCATGCGACACAAAATGGTTTGGGACGATTATTTGGAAGGCTTGTTACGAGATTAGTTGGTTAGGAGGAGTTTGGAGCGGAGGCGGTTGTGGAGGGATAATCTCTTTTGAAACTCTAGGTGGTGGATGAGTTCGTGTGAGGAGGTATTCAACTCCATTTGATCACCTCAACTTAAAGCAATGCGATTGTTTTTGGGTGATGTTGCAAACAAGGGAATACCCAACATGGGTTTCAACATTGGTTAAATTGAGGGTGTGTGATAGTTTGGAGAGTAAAGGTGATGAGGGAATGTTGTTTTATGTTGAGAGAGATGCATGGCTATGAGGTTTGATATGTCTTGTAGTTTAACATTAATGTCATCAACTAGGCTTTCTATACTAGAGATAGAGGTGGTGTGTGTTGAGTTTGGTTGTCACTTTCGAGTGGAGCTTGAGTATGAGCAACATGTAAGTTGATGGGTGAGATGGGAAGTGGAGGATGTGAGACAACTTGTGGTGATGTGGGAGTGTCCTTAATGTAAGGAGTTTGGTTGTCACTTTGAGGTGGAGCATGAGTGTGAGTAACATGTGAATTGATGGGTGAGATGGGAAATGGAGGATGTGAGACAACTTGTGGTGATGTGGTAGTGTCCTTGATGTAAGGATTTGGTTTCGCTTGATTGTTTGCATGGTGAGGAGTTGTGTGGTTTTGGCATTAGGTGTAGGGAATTTGTGAGAACCATTAGACTGTGTGTTTCTTCCTCCAAATGGGTTTCACACTCATTTTGGCTACCTTTGATGGTTTGGATGTGGGTTTGTTAGGAGATGTCATTGGTGAGGATGATTGTGATGATGATGGTTGAGAATGTATTTATAGTGGAGGAAAGGTTTAAATTAGGAATAATGAACATTTAAAGGATCAAATCCAATAAATGTTTGTGAATTTAGGGAAACAGTAGCTAAGTCTAGAGGGTATTTGGTTAAAAAAAGAAAAAAAATACTGTTTTACCCGTGTTATACTAGGGCGGTCCCCTTAATTAGGGGTCGGTCCCCTTAAAGATAAGGGGGCCGCCCGTTATGAATTAAGGGGGCCGCCCACTGCTATTTCCTAGATTTCCCAAAAATTGATTTTTCACAAAATTTTGTGTGAGGGTTTCTATTTTGGTGGTTAATTTGCAACAAGTCTATCCTTTTATGGCAATTAGAATTTTTAGCACATAGCAATTAAGCAATCAACATTCTACATATGTAAGACAAGATGTAGGATAAAACTATTTCACATAATTTTAGCTTATACTTATATATGAATTAAAGACTAAAAGAGTGAAGAGCATATATAAAATAGTAATTAGATATAATGCACAAAGAATTTTTCTTGACAAGAGGGCTAAGTTAAGAATGAACCAAACTTTTGTGCAAATACTAGTGTGTGCCTAAGAGTTATACCCAGCGAGACCTAAGAATTGGCGAATCTTCGTTGGCTTTTAAGAGATTCCCAGTCCTTTATGGATTTGATTTTAGCAGGGTCCACGTGAATGCCTTGACTATCAATCACGTGACCAAAAAATTGTATCTTAGGAATCCAAAATTCACATTTAGAGAACTTAGCATACCACTTCTCTTTCTTAAGCAATTCCAGAACTGCCTTAAGACGTTCTTCATGCTCCTTCTTGTTCTTGGAGTAGATAAGGATATCGTTAAAAAAGACAATCACAAATTTATCAAAGAATGGCTTGCACACATGGTTCATGAGATCCATAAATACCGCTGGTGCGTTCGTCAAGCCAAATGGCATAACTTGGAACTTGTAATGACCATACCGAGTTCAGAAGGCTATTTTTGGAATATCCTCTTCCCGTACTCGAAGCTGGTGATAACCTGATCGCAGTTCTATCTTAGAATAAACACTGGATCCTTGTAGTTGATCAAATAGATCATCGATCCTTGGGAGTGGATAACGATTCTTCACTGTCAGCTTGTTCAGTTCCTGATAGTTGATGCACATTCAAAATGATCTATCCTTCTTTTTGACAAACAAGATCAGAGCTCCCCAAGGTGAGGAACCGGGTCTTATAAAGCCCTTGTCGGATAGTTCTTTCAGTTGCTCTGACAACTCTTTCATTTTGGAAGGCGCCAATCGATAAGGTGCATGTACTATAGGTGCAGCACCAGGTATTAGATCGATTTGAAATTCCACTTGTCGAGTCGGAGGAAGACCCAGCAAGTCCTTAGGGAATACATCAAAAAAATCTCAAACTATCGATACGTCCTCAAGTCGCTTCTTCTCCAACTTGTCTTCTGTCTCCTTTGTAGTAACGTTTGCCAAAAATACTGGGCATCCTTTTAGCATGTATTCATGTGTTTTAGTGTACGAGATAATATGCAGACGAGCCTCGTTTCCCCGGTTGCTTCTATCACCTTGAACGATTAGAGTTTCATTTCCCCAGGGGATACGAACGATCTTCTCGGCACACACAATGATTGCTTGGTACTTCACCAACCAATCCATATCAATTATGGCGTCAAAACTACCAAATTCTATGGGCCTTAAGTCTATGTTGAATGGGTGGTTCAGGATGCTTAATGTACAACTCCTAAGGATAGTGTTCAACCCAATTATTCTCCCATCGGCTAGTTCAACATCATAATAGTGATCTAATGACAGTTGGTGTGATATCAATTAGGAGATAAATGCAGTGGTATAGCGGTTGTTTAGAAGGAACATGCCCACAAAGACAATTTGAGTCCTGGGTTTTCCTTGCACGACTTTCGCATACACTTTTGCCAGTGCATTGCCATTTCCACCTTGGTTACTGCGGTTGTTATTTTTAGCTTTGGACAATCCCTCTTGAAATGACCTTGGGCTCAACACTCATAATAAGTAGGCTTCTGACCCGACCTAGTGCCCCTCTGATTGTTAGCATTGTTGGCGTTTGCAGTGCTCCATTCAGTTACGGGCCAATGGCTAACTTTATTGCACTTTTGGCATCTGGGAGCTCATTGGACCGTCATGGTGATAGGTGACATTTTGTGCATAATGGTTTTAGATCCTACGTAAGGCCCTTCTCACCCAGATCCCTACAGTGTAGGCCCGACCGTGTTCTGCCTCTTGTTTTGTTGTTGTTGTGGTTGTTGGTGGTTATCATCTTGCTTTCTCTTGTTCTCTGTTTGACACTCAGCAAAAGTACGGATTTTCTTATCCATTAGATTGGTTGCGATTTCAACTGATTCTTGCATTGTCTTTGGTTTAGACGCCACTACACTCCCATGAATCATGTCGGGAAGGCCACCGACATATTTTTCAATTTTATCAGATTCTTCAGGAAACATCCTCCCGCACAACAAAGCCAATTCCTGAAAGTGTTGGGTATAACTTGTCAAGTCAGTACCCTTCACCTTCAGATTCCAAATCTCCATTTCTAGTTTCTTGATTTCATTTCGAGGACAGTATTTGTCAGTCATCATTTTCATGAGTGTTTTCCAAGGCATACCGTAAGCGGCATCATGACCAACTGTCTTGACATGAGTGTTCCACCATGTTAAAGCAACTGAATGGAGAGTGCAAGTAGCAAACTTGACTTGATTCTCAACTGTACAATTACTGATGTAGAAAATAGACTCCATTCTTTCAAACCATTGAGATAGACCGGCAACTCCTTTCGTGCCTTTGAAGTTTAATGGTTGACATTTGAGAAAGTCAGTGTAAGTACATTCACGGGCAGTTCGTTCTGTCCTTCTAACACCCATTCCCGAATTATGGCTATCATCGCCATTCGTATTTCTGTCAGCATCACGTGCTGCCAAAGCGGCAGTAACGCCTTGGTCAATCATTGCCTGAAGCTGGGCATTAGTGACAGATGTGGTGTTGGTTGTTTCTGGGGCTGTGTTTGACCTTGTGGCTCTTTTTGGTGCCATTTTCTTCAATCACAAGAAAATATAATACCCGTTAGATTTCATAAAATCATAACTATGACATGACATATACATAATAAATAAAGAGATATCACAACACACAGTGAAATATACACTGAATTAAAGTTAACAATGGTGTAACAAAATTGACATTCATTCATAATAAATTCGATTACAGACATGACATAATACCACCATTCCATATATAATTGGAAAACATACATGATTGGTTCAGATACAAAATGATCACAATGATTAGGTTACAAAAATATACAACCTAAAGCCATACTAGCCGGGAGTTACCCGTAATACTTAGTAGGCTGTACAAAATAACTAGCCATAACAAGATCTACGAACTGCTACGGTGCATCTGGCTGTGTCGGACCCTTAGCAGGTCCCTGCTAACTCTTAAACTTTGTCATCTGGGTCTGAAGTCTCTTTAGCAGCTTTAGTGTCTCAATGAACTATGCTTGTCTCTAGCGGTCCGTTTCTAGCAACTCTGTAATCGCTGCTTGTCTCTTGCGGTCCGCTGCCTGCAACTCTGTAATCACTGCCTGCTGACCCAATACAGTAGTACGCAGTGACATAACCTCTGAATGTGCAATCACTAGCGTCTATGGATCATCCCCAAGCCTCTCGAGACATTCTAGCCTCTCTCTCCATCAATAGAGTTGTACGAGCATGTGCACGCCTATCCCTATACAACATGTTGAGCCAACCAGCCATCAGTTGTCGCTTAGTTTGCTCATCATCCAACCTCACATAGATCTCGCTATGTCCTCTTACTCCCTAGTGGGCTACTCGTGTCATGCCGTCGACCAAACTCTTTGTCATTCAGTCGTTGTTTCCCTCTTGCATGTCAACCAACATTCGCCCAAGTGTCGGTGATCCTATAATCGACATCTCTCTCTAGATCATGCCTAATATCCCTAGTCCTCAGTGGCCAAAAAACCATAGTCTGCCCTAAAACTCAGTTGTTAGTGGCGAGCAGCAGACGAGCTCTCTCCGACCTCGTACCTAGGACCAAAACCAAAACATAACCTCTTCTGAGGTGGTAAGTAAACCTCGGGCCTGTCTGCTCCATGGTCAGCAGAGGGTAGTAGCAAAGATGGTGATGAAGTATGTAGTAGTATGGGTAAGAGTGGTGGTGTCCCTGATGGAGGTGTATCTACTCTGGTGTGGGAGGTTATATGATATGTGGCGGTGGTAAATGGGAAGTAGACAATGCCTCGGCTCTCAGCCTGGATACAATGGGGCTCGTGTATCCTAATGGTTAAGTAGGACTAGAAGGTGGTGGAGTGATTATGTAATGGTGATAGTATGGGGTAGTGGTGGAGAAGGTATCGGGCCAGTGGTGATGACCATGGGGAAAGTGGTGATGGTGGTGGAGTAGGTATAGCAAGGAGTCTGATAACCTTTGTATCAGACCAAAATGGTGTAGGTGGTTCATCTCAGATCGATATCCTAGCAGTAACTGGTATATAGTATAACACCCCCATTTTTACAAATATAGCAGCGGAAGCTAATCTGGGGTATTACTTCATGGATCACAAATATTCATAATCATAGAAAACGACCCTAAAGAGCGTTATTCAAATGTTATCATTCATTTAAATCAGAGTTTTACTAAGGTAGGTCCAAAAATCTAATAACATCATGTTGATGATAACAGTTCAGCCAGCTTCAAGTCTATTGTCCACTCCGTGTCGATAACTTGTCAATTACCTGAGATAACTTGCTAAAATGTCAAACCAATGGTTGAGTAATTTCATAGTTTGATATAAACAGTTTGATTATAAGTAATAGTATAATATTGTATAAACACAATATTATGTTATTGTTTGATCTTGGGTCCATGTTTATTATATACCCGTTATTAGTAATAGTCGCAATGAATCATAGTAACAATGTATTATCCCGTTATTGCCTTGTTTGGTCTGATTGGTCTTGTTCTCATGTCACCAACACATTATCATCCAAAGTCAATTTAACGACTTGAAGAGCTCATAATATCAACATATTAACATCCAAAGTCAATTTAACGACTTGAAGTCAAATTTAACGACTTGTAGGATTTATTACACTAACATTAATATCCAAAGTCAATTTAACGACTTGAAGTCAAATTTAACGACTTGTAGGATTTATGAAACTAACACATTAATATCCAAAGTCAATTTAACGACTTGAAGTCAAATTTAACGACTTGTAGGATTTATAACACTAACACATTATCATCCAAAGTCAATTTAACGACTTGAAGTCAATTTAACGACTTGTAGGATTTGTAATATTAACACATTAATATCCAAAGTCAATTTAACGACTTGAAGTCAAATTTAACGACTTGTAGGATAGATAACTTAGACAGCAATTGTAATGATATGTCAGGATAGCATGTAATTTGTAAAACACATGTATTCGTAATTTATAGCAGGTACCCCCCTCACGGGTTTATGAAAAGATTGAAATGCGAGGCTATGAATTCACTAAGTCTTTGAAAAGTAATCACATTGTTATAAGATAAACGAGTATGTAAAAGAGTTTGTAACAAGCATGTATCCCCCTCGCGGGTTTATAAAACATGTAAAATGAGTAAAGGCGAGGTTATGAATCTCACCTGATAGGTAGATGCAATAAATATTCCAAAATGAAAGCTGACGACCTTATCACAATCTTAACCGGGGAAGGTTGATATAGCAAAATAAACAGCCACGTCACGCAACCTGAGTAAATATGTCAAGTCTTAAGAAGATTGTACTCTAGAACTTTAGTTTTAAGAGTTATGAGTTTGATTGAAGAGTTTGGAATTATTGTATCACCGTTCAGGCCATCATAATTCAGAAGTCATTCAGTCAAAGGCGGGTTATGAACTTCACCTGATAGGTAGATGCAAAAAATTATGATAAGCGGACGGACTTTTACAAATCTTTATCGGGGAATGGTTGAATCGCAAATGATTAGTACAGCCACGTCACGGCCAACCTGATGTAAAATATGTTATAGTCTTTAAGAAGATTGTATTCTTAGAACTTTAGTTTTCAGAGTTATGAGTTTGATTTGCAGAGTTTGGATTATTGTATCCCACCATTCGGGCCATCTAATTTAGGAAGTATTCAGTAAACGTTATGGGGAGCTAGGGCCTTTAAACGTTAAACCCAACAACTCAGTCAGAACGTAATACCAAGATGAAACCCCTTAATATGAAGCTCCCTAGTATTGTGATATGATATAATTGGTTTTAAGTGTTTTGATTAATATCTAGAGATGTTAAGCACGAGAAGCGTTAATCAAAGTTATGTCTTGTAAGGTTTTAAACATGTTTTTATACTTTTTCAAAATGTTACATTTTAGACCCTTGAGTTTGAAAAGTGGCAAAATATACCCTTGGGGTTTGCACTTTACTGCGTTTGGCCCTTCACGTTTAAAAAGATATGAAAGTAAACCTTGTACTTTGGAAAAGTGGACATAATAGACCCCTGTAGTTATAAATTTGATAAAATGAACATTTTTTTAGTTCCTTTTAGTTATAGTTTCCGAAAGTTACGATATATACCCCCCTTGCAGGGATAATATTTACAAAAAATGTCTAAATTGCATGCAAAGTTCTTTTAACATGTTCTATAGACATTTATTAAAAGTTTATAATTAAATAAATTATGAAGATGCAACGCAAGTTTAAAATAACGATTCGTTAAGCTAGGAAGCAAAACGGGTCGAATTAGGGTTTCAAAATGAAAACGCGTGGGTTTTAAGCTCAAATTCCTTCAATAATCAATAAAGTGATTATTTTAACATTAGTTAAGCATGCTAGGATAGATTATAACAATATTTAACCATTATAACATTTAGTTTTAAGAAAAACGCAAAATTAGGGTTTCGGGTGTACGGTTTTGGATCAAAACGGGAAAATGGAGCATTGCATTAGAGTTATGAAACTTTAACAAGAGTTTATTTAGGATCATATGAAAATTATAAGAGTGTAGTAGCAGGTATGAAGATGATAGAACCTGGGTTTGAGCTTATAGCTTAAAAACGGGTCAAAATCGAGACTTTTAGCTTCGTACGCCTAGAATAACGACTCCCAGGCTTCTTTTCTTGATTTCTTTTGCTTCACTTCTGTTCTTGGGACTTCTTAGGATCTCTTAGAATTCATATTGAGCCAAGATTGCCTGCATGATGGGTTATTAGAGGAGGATAGTGGGGGATGAGTTTTCAAATGAAGAGTTTATGGTCCTATTTATAGTTGAAATAAGTTTGGAGGCTAAGGTATGTTATGTGACTAGGATAGGACATGTGTAAGGGATATAGGGTGATGTGGATAAGCTATATGATGTGTTTTTTGAGCTAGAAAGTAGCTTTGTGGTGTTGGATGGTCCTTGTGATGTCGCGGCTTAAACAAGAAGAAACAAGAGACCATGTGCAAATTTTAAACTATTAATGCTGGTTATTTGGTTGTAGAAGGTGTGTAAGCTGCTTAGTAAGGTGAGGTTCTTGGTCATTGAGGTGCTTGTTTTTTTGATTTGTAAAAGAAAGCTTAAAATGGGTCAAAATGAAAGAAACCAGGTTTCAGGTTCATTAGGGCTTATTTAGGGTTTTCAAGCCTGTAATTCGTGTACATTTGATCAATAATGATGGATTAATATTTGTAAGGATTGTATTAAGGATTAATAATAAGAATTGATAGGTGTTTTGGGTTTAAAATGGGCAAAAACGAGTAAACGGGTCCAAAGTTCCAATTAGGGCACAATTAGGGTTTCTTGGATTCAATTTGCATATAGTTGAAGTAAAATGATGAAATGATGATTGTATATGATTGAGAATGTTGTAAATTAAGTTATTAAAACTTATTTGAGTATTGGTTTAAGTTTACAATGGATAAAAACGAAGAAACGGGTCATGGTTTAGTATTTTGCTCGGGTTAGGGTTTCTGACTTTTGTATTAGGGTTGTGAGTGTAAAAATGTGTATGAAAGTTTATGAATAGAATAATTAGGGTTTACACATTGTATATTGAGTGTATTAGCTTGTACAAAAGTGGTGGTGAAGAAATTGAAGGTAAAACGGAGTTAAAACGGCTATTTTGGATATCGTGCATTATTGGACTTTATATTTGTGCTTTGAAAGCTTGTACTTGAATTGTAGGGAGTTTATATTTCAAATGAAATGTTATATTACTTGTACATATGCTTTAGTAGCTTGTACATTCACTTTAGATATTAAATCTTCATGGAATTAGGGTTTATAGGTATACAATAATGGTTTAAAGCCCGTTTTGATATAACGTTACGAATGGTACATTATAGGAATAATGTACTTTGTAATAAGGATATGATGATATTGACTTGACATATTGTGATGTTTGCTTGACATATATGAAGACAGGATGACATAGGTAGGTTGCGTGAGCTTGTCTACTTTGTGATCATAGTAAAATAGGTTGATGAAAATTCTTGGGTTGTTATAGTCTCCACCCCTTACAGAAATCTCGTCCCGAGATTTAATTGAAAGTTATAGTGATATAGATGTAGGTACTAGGCATGAATTTGATCTTTATGTTAGGCTAATCAAGGTCACAAGTTCACGTGTGTGATGCATTTATAATTATGTTGCGCACCATAATTATAATTACCTCCTTTCACACGTCTACTTATTTTCAAAGGGATCACACCCCTCTTGATGACAGCCAATAGAATTTCTTCAGATCCTGATAGAACCTGGATGAAATACTTCGATTTACGGAACTTGTGGGTCATGTGCCTACCATGCTTCTATTGCGCCACTCTGATTGTAAAGAATCGTTATTCATTAACCTTTAAAAGTCAAAAAAAAACCAAAATCGATAAGAATGCTTATCACAAAGTCTTTGTCAAAATTTTCATACCTAGTGGTATTGAAATCATTTGACACTGTATAGATTCTTGTGTGTTTCCTTGTTTTTTATGTTGCAGAATATAACAGAGAATTTTAGAATACGGAGATCATGTAATGAGTGATGTCAAAGAATGATTGTAAGAGAGTTGCTAACTACGTAAGATACATATTTTGAAATGAACAGATGGATGAAAGGTAATATATGATAATGAAATGATGAATTATTAAGGATCGGGTGAAAGAAATCTTGCTTGACGTATGTTATATTAGTAGCTATTTATTTATAATTGGTCACTTACAAAAATAAGGTTCAATCCTGTGTAACTGAGAATATATAATATCATACTTCGGAGATTTCTATTTCATCTTATTTCAAATGAAGATATGTGACCTAATTCATTTAAATAAGATGATTATAAGTCATCTTACCGAAAGCATTACACACGATTATTGGTAATAGTGGTAGACAATGATATGATCATGAATTGTAGATATTATGTGAGATGTTGGATTGTACTGACGGCCCATATACTCGAGGATGATCATTTTGTTTCAAAGGGTATGTGGAGAGTATTCAGAGTTGAATATAATAGATTAATGGAATTTGAAAACGATGGAAAGTTTTTGATACCACCAGTAGCAAGATTGTATTTTGAATCATCACTTTAATTATTTAATGGATACTCTTACATATGAAACTTTAAAGACGTTGAAGCTTATTGCTACATGTCTCGAAGATTTATTTAAGAGATATAAGATGTTGGAAAATCGATGGTGGATATTAGCACGGAATTTGATCTTAGTTCCCATGTAATTCAGATTCCATCTTCCTTTGACTAAAGGGGATGCATCTTCATCTTAGTTGCTTGACTTCTCGATCCATAATCTTCCACTGATTCTTCCACATAGTTAGTATTGTCATCAAGCCAAATTTCTTTCTTTGGAAATGATTGAGGGATTGTTCACAAAAGTTATTTAGAAACGTGGATGAAAAGTACCTGTTATTGGTTTTTTTAGCATGACTTTTGTAATGCCCTTTCATCTCCACATGCGTGACAAGTTAAGACACTTGATAGCAGGTTGCTTCCCGTGGCTGGCATTTGCTTTGCAGTTCCTGGTCAAATGAACCCCAACTTGTTGCAAATTCATCATTGACAGTGCAAATCTGTTTGATGTAGGGTGCAATCTTGTAACAAAGGGAGGTTTCCATGGTATTTTTTTTGGCAGGATAAGTCCTAACAGTTTCTTGTCTTCTATTCTGCTGTTCGGTTGGATTAATCATTTTTTTGGTTGGTTTGGTTGTTCGTTATGTCTTGGTAGTTGTTTGTTATTGGATTGTGGGAGTGGTTCTTGTTGTTGTGTTTGGGATAGTTTTGTTGTTGTGGGTTTCCTCTATCTTCAAACTTTTTCTTTTGTGAGTGTTGATTCCTTTTCTGCTATTGGGAGTTCGCTTGTCCCGGTGTTCTAGTTGTATTGTCAGTAATTTGCCTGTTAGCAGCTTGTGCTTTCAAAAAGCAGTAGCATACACTATCAGCCACTAGTTTAGGATGGCATCCGAGTCATGGGTGGTGCTGCGGATGTGATGTTCTCTTAGGAGGCATTCATCAACTGAAGATTTTTTTTTTTTTAACTGGAAGATAAACACGTGTAGTAAGACATGATATCCTAAGACCCCCATAATAAAGGCGAATTGATGATGCTTAAAATGGTTAAGGAGTAAGGAATTTTTAAGCACTTATGGTATGATTTATAATGATGAAGACGGAAATAATGATTAAATGATGGAGATGATGATGAAAGAGAGATAAGTTGGAAACAATAAGGTACGAAACGGGATTGCCTTTATAAATAACTTGCCTTTTTACTGTACATAGTCAAGATTTGACAAGCGTTTTTATTTATACCACACATCCCATGGCTAGGATATAAAGCTTGAAACTGAAACTAGTTTAAGAGTTTGTTGATTTTGAGCCGGTAGATGACATCCTAAAGATCCTCCTGATCCGTTTGGTGACGAGCTTGGATTTCCTTAATGATTTGTTCAAGATTGGAAATTCTGTAGTGAGCAAAGGCAATCTTGTCCTTTTGCCCTAATTTCTTCTTTTGAAGTTTGATAATCTGAGAACGGACTCTCTTAAGTTTGATTTTTTGTTCGTTACTATTCCTTTATGTGATCATTCTATTAATACGTCCTTCTTCCATTCTCTTAATGAGGTGAAGATAGAGTTCATCTAAATAATTCAAGATATCTTCGACTTGTTTCTCATGATGTTTCAGATACATCTTATCTGGATATTTTCCTATTTCAAATACTTGAGGTGGGGTAGGAGTATAAACTGAGAAGGATGGTGATACCAAATTACAACTTTGATTACTCGAGATTGAATTAGATAACGTTGTTGAGGAAGAGATAGCGAAACAGGATTTACTTCTTAGGTTGGTAATAGTTCTTCAGGAACATAAGAAATATCGGGGATATCAAAATATAGTGATCGTGGTAATACGGAGATGGAGTTCAAAATGTTGGTGAGTAATAGGATCTGGTGATGAAATAGGTAATTCCTTAGCATAAAATGCTTGTACGTCCTTCAAACAAGGATTATTGTAGAAAGATGAGAATACTGGTGGGATCATATTATCTGTAGAGTTTTCTGAAGAGTTAAAAGATCTGCTTCCCGCTGAAGCTGGAAAATAATCCGGTGAGACCGAAGTATAGTTAAGAATATTCATAGAGGAAAAAGCATCCTCAATATCGGAAGTAGAGCGGTTGGGAGAAGACATCGTTCTGTTAACAACCCAGTCGTAAATAACATAAGTTATTTATGTAATAGTATAATAGATATGTATATTTACATACTTGTTCCGGAATGTAGTGGCACGGAGGACTTTGATGGCTAGAAAAGAAATGTGGTTATAGTTAAGGTTTTGACCTTGTTCTCTATAACCATGGCGCTGATACCAATCTGTAACACCCCCATTTTTACATATAGCAGCGGAAGCTAATCTGGGGTATTACTTCATGGAAACAACAATCATAATCATAGAAAACGACCCAAAAGAGACGTTTGTTCAAAAGATGAGTTATATCAATTCATTTTCAATAGTAGAGTTTTACAAAGGCAGGTCCCAAAATCTAGTTACATACAATGTGAATGATAACAAGTTTTAGCCATCTTCATGTCCATGCCACTCCGTGCCGTATATTGCTTAATAACCTGAGATAAACATGCTAAAAAGTCAACACAAAGGTTGAGTGAAATTCATAGGTTTGATAAACAGTTTGAATACAAGTTATAGTGTAATAATTGTACAAACACAATTATTATGAAAATGGTTTATTGTCTTTAATCTTGGGTCACGTTATTATATTAACCGTGATGTTGTAGCAATTGCAGCGAATAGTAACATGGATTATTGCGTTATCGTACTTGTTTGTGGGGGGGGGGTTCTGAAAAAATTTGGGGGTTTGTCTGGTTTTTGTTCCTTGTTCTAAGCGAATCGCACTAACACATTATCATCAAAGTCAAATTAATGCTTGAAGAGCTCTAATATCTAATTATTAACATCCCAAAAGGTCAATTTAACGACTTGAGTCAAATTTAAATACGCCTTGTAGGATTTATAACACTAACACTTTATCATCCCAAAGTCAATTTAACGACTTGAAGTCAATTTAACGACTTGTAGGATTTGTAATATTAACACATTAATATCCAAAGTCAATTTAAGACTTGAAGTCAAATGCTAAGACTTGTAGGATAGATAACTTAGACAGCAATAGTATGATATGTCATGATAGCATGTAATTTGTAAAAATGTATCTAATTTAATAGCAGGTACCCATCTCACGGGTTTATAAAAAATTGAAATGCGAGAGGTATGATTCAACTAAGTTTTTGAAAAAGTAATCACATTGTTATAGATTGAACGAGTATGTTAAAAGAGTTATGTATACAGCATGTATATTTTTTTGTTTTTTTTTTTTTTTTTTTCCCCCTCGCGGGTTTATAAAACATGTAAATAAGTAAAGGCGAGGTTATGAACTTCACTAAGTCTTTGAAAAGTAATCACATTGTTATAAGATAAACGAGTATGTAAAAGAGTTTGTAACAAGCATGTATCCCCTTCGCGGGTTTATAAAACATGTAAATAAGTAAAGGCGAGGTTATGAACTTCACTAAGTCTTTGAAAAGTAATCACATTGTTATAAGATAAACGAGTATGTAAAAGAGTTTGTAACAAGCATGTATCCCCCTCGCGGGTTTATAAAACATGTAAATAAGTAAAGGCGAGGTTATGAACTTTACTAAGTCTTTGAAAAGTAATCACATTGTTATAAGATAAACGAGTATGTAAAAGAGTTTGTAACAAGCATGTATCCCCCCGGGTTTATAAAAACATGTAAATAAGTAAAGGCTCTGAGGTTATGAATTCATAGTCAGTGAAAAGTATCACATGTTAATAAAGATAACCGAGTAGTGTAAAGTGTTTGTTCACAAGCTGTATCCCCCCTCGCGGGTTTATAAAACATGTAAATAAGTAAAGGCGAGGTTATGAACTTCACCTGATAGGTAGATGCAATAAATTTATGAAAGCGGACGACCTTATCACAATCTTATCAGGGAATGTTAATATAGCAAAATGATAGTAAAACAGACGTCACGCAACCTGGCGTCATATGTAAGTCTTAAGAAGATTGTATTCTATGAACTTTAGTGTTTTAAGAGTTATTGGTTTGATTGAGAGTTTAGAATCTATTTGTATATCACGTTGGGCCATCAAAAATTCAGAAGTCATTCAGTAATGTTTGAGGTGCTAGGCACTTTAAATCGTAAAACCAACACTCAGTCAGAACGGAATACCAAGATGAAACCCCTCTTAATATGAAGCTCCCTAGTATTGTGATACGATATAATCGGTTTTAAGCGTTTTAATCAATATCTGGAAATGTTAAGCACGAGAAGCATTAATTAAAGTTATGTCTTGTAAGGTTTTAAACATGTTTTTATACTTTTTCAAAATGTTACATTTTAGACCTTTGAGTTTGAAAAGTGGCAGAATATACCCTTGGAGTTTGCACTTTTACGAGTTTGGTCCTTCAAGTTTAAAAGATATACCAAGTAAACCTTGTACTTTGGAAAGTGACATAATAGACCCCTATAGTTATAACTTTGATAAAATGACATATTCAGCCCCTTTAGTTATAAGTTTCAGAAAGTTACGATATATACCCCTTGCATGGATAATATTTAAAAAACATGTCCAAATTGCCATGCAAGATTCTTTTAACATTTCAATAGACATTTATAAGTTATAATAAATTAAAATATGAAGATTTAACGCAACGCAAGTTTAAAATAACAATTCGTTAAGCTAGGAAGCAAAACGGGTCGAATTAGGGTTTCAAAATGAAAACGCGCGGGTTTTAAGCTCAAATTCATTCAATAATCAATAAAGTGGTTATTTTAACGTGAAATTAGGGTTTTGAGTGTACGGTTTTGGATCAAAACGGAAAATGAGCATGAATTGAGTTATGAATCTTTAACAAGAGTTTATTTAGGATCATATGAACATTATAAGAGTGTAGTAGCAGGTATGAAGATGATAGAACCTGGTTTTGAGCTTATAGCTTGAAAACGGGTTGAAATCGGGACTTTTAGCTTCGTACGCGTAGAATAACGACTCCCGGGCTTCTTTTCTTGATTTCTTTTGCTTCACTTCTGTTCTTGAGACTTCTTAGGATCTCTTAGAATTCATATTGAGCAAAGGATTGCTGCTATGATGGGTTATAGAGGAGGAAGTGGGGGATGAGTTCAAATGAAGAGTTTATGGTCCTATTTATAGTTTAAATGAGTTTGGAGGCTAAGGTATGTTATGTGACCAGGAGAGGACATGTGTAAGGGCTATAAGGTGATGAGGAGAAGTTAGATGATGTGTTGTTTGAGCTAGAAAGTAGCTTTGTTGTGTTGGATGGTCCTTGTGATGTCGCGGCTTAAATAAGAAGAAACAAGAGACCATGTGCAAATTTTAAACTATAAATGATGAAGATATTTGTTGTATAAGGTGTGTAAGCTTATTAGGAAGGTGAGGTATTTGTCATGGAGGTGCTTGTTTGCAAAAAGAAAGCTTAAAATGGGTCAAAATGAAAGAAACTAGGTTTCGGGTTCATTAGGGCTTATTTAGGGTTTTCAAGCTTGTAATTCGTGTAAATTTGATCAATAATGATGGATTAATGTTTTTAAGGATTTTATTAAGGATTAATAAAAATAATTGATAGGTGGTTTGGGTTTAAAATGGGCAAAAACAAGTAAACGGGTCCAAAGTTCCAATTAGGGCACAATTAGGGTTTCTTGGATTCAATTTGAATATAGTTGAAGTAAAATGATGAAATGATAATTGTATATGATTGAGAATGTTGTAAAATAAGTTATTACAACTTATTTGAATATTGGTTTAAGTTTACAATGGATAAAAATGAAGAAACGGGTCATGGTTTAGTATTTTGCTCGGGTTAGGGTTTCTGACTTTTGTATTAGGGTTTTAAGAGTAAAAATGTGTATGAAAGATTATGAATAGAATAATTAGGGTTTACACATTGTATATTGAGTGTAGTAGCTTGTACACAAGTGATGGTGAAGAAATTAGAATGAAAACGGAGGTAAAACGGCTATTTTAGATGTCATGCTTAATGACTTGTACATTGTTCTTTGAAAACTTGTACTTGACTTGGAGAGAGTTTATATTTAAATGAGATGTTATGTTACTTGTATATATGCTTTAGTAGCTTGTACATTCACTTTAGATATTAACCTTTCATGGAATTTAGGGTTTAGAGGTATATGATAATGGTTTAAAGCCCGTTTTGATATAATGTTGTAAATGGTACATTCTAGGAATAATGTAATTTGTAATAAGGATATGATGATATTGACTTGACATATTATGATGTTTTCTTGACATATATGAAGACAGGATCACATAGGTAGGTTGTGTGAGCTCATCTACTTTAGTTATGTATGTTACATGACATTTTGAGAAATTGACAATGCAAGTAATGTAATAAAGCGAAAAATTTCCCTGTATAATTATGATCATAGTAAAATAGCTTGATGAAAATTCTTGGGTTGTTATAGTCTCCACCCCATATAGAAATCTCGTCTCGAGATTTAGTTGAAAGTTGTAGTGATATTATTTAGGAATAGATGTAGGTACTAGGCATGAATTTGATTTTTATGTTAG
>BQNB010124917.1:0-19859 GCA_026074375.1 Tanacetum coccineum
AGAGGTTGTTGTTTACATGTCTAGGGAACTACAAAAATTATGAACGCGACGATATAAATGATAGACGAAGGGATGGTAATCCGACACAAGGAAGAGGCCAAGGAAGATTCGCAAGAGATAGTAAGAATGAAGATAGTTATGATAGAAGAAGAAGAAACCCTGGAGATCAAAACTACCATAGAAGAGACATTAGAGAAGTAGAATGTTATAATTGTCATGAGTTTGGACACTATGCAAGAGACTGTCCAAAACCAAACCGTAGAAGAGAAATATCAAACCTTGTGGAAGAAGATTTAGAACCAACATTATTGATGGTTACATCTCTAGAAGAAACCAGCTGAAAAGGAAGTTTTGGTATCAAGACATTAAGATGTTGAAGATTGGAAGAAAACAAAGATTTATAGATTAAGGGGTAATATGTTGGAAAGTTAATCCACAAATCTTTGTTGATTATTTGTCAAGTTAGAAAGTCTATGTATGTATTATGTAATTTAGATTAGAAGTCTGTGTTTTTTAGTAGTTTAGGCCAGCAGGCCAACAAACCCATTAAGAAAAAAAATGATGTCAGTTTTAGGTTAGAAAAATTATGTCGTTTACTTTTATTGATAAAGGGACATGTCTGTTGGTTTTATCAGAACCATCACAACCCTTTGAAAAGTGTCAATTCAGCAAGTATAAATAGGTAGGGTTTTGTAACATTCAACATCAAGCAGAAATACAATTGTATCAGATTATGAAAATATTTTATTCATAACATTTAGCATATATACAATTGATTAGATATATACATCAGTTTTTGGAAATTCTTGTTTACTATTTTTGTTTCACGCATACTAGTTCCAAGAGAAGAAGAATCAGAATCTGTGAAATAGATTCTGTAGAAGACCATTATATAACAGTTGTTAGAGTGGTCATGCTGCAGGCCATAAGATTGATTGGCTTGACCAAAAATGGTCAGGTCATATAAGTTGGGTAAGGAATGAAAATGAGTTCGTTTTAAATGGGTCAGTTTTGGTACGGGTCAAAGAAGACCAATTTTGGTACGGGTCAATCCAATATGGCTACCCTAATGGACTTTGATCCAACCAACAAAACACAAATGAAATAGACCCGGACAATAATTTCACATGGATAAGCAATTCAATAATTTTATTTTCTTAAGCATTTGCTTAATTATAACTAGGGTCTTATCAGCTTCTTTTCCCCCGACCTCAACATAGGAAACAGACCCAAGTAATCTGTAATAAATGTACAAATATACAGTTTGAATTGCAAATCAGAAACAAATATACAGTTTGAATTGCAAATCAGAAACAAATGCTTCAATATGGATGTAAAAAACACGTTTAATATATAATAGGGAACCCGTTGCTTCACGGGATTTTCTACAACAACATTTGCATATTTGCACTTAATGAAATAGCAATAAATGTTAGATATGAGTAGTCACTTTAAAAACTAAATTCCTAACAATCTAAGAGACATAAATAAAATGTGCTAGAACATTTGCATATAAATCATCATACATAAATAACATTTGCAAATAAATAAGATTGTACTGGAACATTTGCATTTGTTAAATAGATTAGTTATGACGATGCTCATGCATAATAGTATGTCCATATCTTGCTGGTGTTGATGATTAATGTTTTGAAGTACTTGCTGATAACGGAAGTTAAAGGTTTATGGCTCATGCTTAAAATTTGATGATGCTGTTGACGTAGGCTTCCAATATAAACTATAAGGGTCCGTTTAGTTTGTTAAGAGATTTGGATATAGATTTGGAGTAGTTATTAAGAAAAAATGTATGATTGTCAGCCCTCCTTTGAGCGTACATACACTTACCAAACATCAGATTTGAGTGTGAAAGTCAGAAAGCCATACCAAGACACCCTAATTTTGATATTCCATTATACATAAATAGGAAATATATTTTTTGATCTAAGTATATAAATTTGTGTTTATGAAGCATTCATTTTGAATCATATTCAGATTATGTTGTTTTACTTGATGATGGAATATCAACCCAAACAGAAATAATGAGTCCAAATGTCAGACCATTTCATTATAATTTATAAAAAGGCCCATTTCAATAACCTTAATAGTTTCTATATAATACACTAACATATCATAATCTTTATTTTTTTTTCATATCTAATAAGAACACACAAGAACTCTTTACAAATACAATCAAATGGCAAATAACATTGAATTCAAACTCAAGATGATCGATCAAGTAAAGCATGAAGCCAACAGGGAAATGGAAATACAAACATCTCTCGCCAACATCATTGAAGAAATCATTAAGAATTCAAAAGGAAGACAGACAATCATCGAGACTCTTGAGAAAGAAGAAGACTCAGATCTGAGTAGCAAAGCAAAAGCCTTCCTCATCAATGTTCATCAAGAAGAATTGAAAACCCTTGAACTTCTATTGGAGATCATGAAAGACATATCAGAACATTTGAATATGAAACATATTTTCTGTGAACATATGAAGAATATGTGATATATTGTAACATCCGAGAAATTTCGAATTTTTGAAGGACGATTTCAATCGTTGACTTTTAGGGTCTAGCTTGACTTACAAGAACAACCATCTAAATCACGTTTTCACGGCTCGGACCCTAAAGCAATTCGATGTGAAACGACATTCCTGACAACTTTTCAGTTTTGCCCGAGACCTGGAAACGAGCCAAAAAGGGCTAAAACAGCACCGCAAACATTTTTCGAACAATATACAACGCGGACACACAAAAATAATTAAATTTTGTTTTTAATTATCAGTATTTATTTAATAAAAATATTAAATAAATTAGGCATCATTTTTAATTAAAAGCGTTGTGATAACGCAAATGCTCGAGCTTAAATCCATTCTATTGCGGACAAGACGTAACCGGTTCACAAAACGAATAACATATATTTTATTTAATGTTATAAAATATTTCTGAAATATTATCAAATAAATACTCATTTTTATCGGAAAAGTGATTTGAAAAACAATGGCGCAAGTTTCGAGATTTGAATCGTCCGTTAAGTCGTTCAAACGAGTCCCGAAATGATATTTATAAAAACTATATTAAATATTTACCAAATGAACCCTAAACTATTGAGACTTGCCACTTAAATTTTAGTATAAATATAAATGTTTTATATTTATTTCATTATATCAAAAATATATACACACACAAACACTCATCTCCCTCCTCTCTCTCCCTCAATTATCCGGCCACCCTCCGACCGCCGGCGACCACCACCAACCACCGCCGGAAAATATTTTCCGGCGAACACCAAAAAGACTTCTTATTTACCGATCTATCCGATCCACCAACTCACTCTCCTTCACGCGCCTTATAACGCCACCCGTACCACCACCACAGCCGCCACCACGGTCATACCACCACCATCACAGCCACGCACCACCAAGGGTGCGGTTGTTTGTTATAAATATCAACAAGGGTGCGTCGGGCTTGTTACCACCGTAAGGGTGCATGTGGTTTTATTTAAAAACCATAAGGGTGCGGTTGGTTGAGGGTTTCGCAGCGGGGGTGTTTGTTCGTGGTGGTTCTCCCCACCGTAGGGTACGTTTGGGGTGGCAGCCACCACCGAAGGTGTTTGTTCGGTTTGTAAAAGTAAACCGAAGAGGGTGTTTGATTTCCTTATAACACCAAGGGGTGTTTGTTTCTGTTTCTCAACGGCCGGGTGCGTTTGGCTGTCGTCCACAGCCAAAGGAGGGGGTGTCAGGTTGGCTGTGGACAGCCGGGGAGGGTGTCGAGTTGGGACTATCAACAAATTAGGGTGGGTTTGATTTGTATAAAAACGCAGCAAGAGTGCGGATGGTTTTCATAGGCAAATTAGGTGCGGTTGGCTTTATAGAAAGCAATTAGAGGGCGTTTGGTTTAGAGAGGACAACATAAGGGAGGGGGGCTATTGGGTTTGTGTCGCCCAAAAAGGGTGCGTTTGTTGTGGTCTCACAGCCAAGGGTGCGCTTGGGCTGTTGTAGAGACTAGGGTGTGTTTGTTTGGTTTGATATAACCAGCTGCTAGGGGTGTTTGGTTTTCATTATGGCAGCGAAGAGGGCTTCGGGTTTGGGTTATAAAGAAAAAGGGTGCGGGTGGGGTGGTTTAAAAATACAACAGGGGTGCGTCGGGTTTGTGGGATAACACCAAAAAAGGGTGAGTTTGGTTAACACAAAAATATATAAATTGTTTCATTTAATTGATTAACGAATAATATGTGATGGAAAATATTAGAACTTGCGCGGTCTAGTTAAAATATGATATTAATATTAAAACGAGATTGATGTAAAGTTATAAGCGGTATTAGACATATTTGAGACGAGAATTGGACTAAAAAAATGGACTTTAGTGCCTTTATATAACGAGTAATTTAAATCAGAAATCGGAACATGAGATTCGGGATTCGAGGTTTCGATAACTTAGACTTTGGTTTATAAAATATAACAAATTATATTTTTACGGACGTTTTGATATAAAACGGGACTTCTAACTCTCAATAACGAAGAAACTGGATCGAAATCGGAATATACACTTTAATAGAAAATAAGTTATTTTTAATATATTAAATCTGACATATCTATTAATTAAACGATTTGAGCACTTTCGAGTCCGTTTCAGCCTTCCGGCGAAACACGAAAGTTGTTCGTAATGACGTTTTACTTTGCCGCGAGGATTGTCTGCTTTAAAAGTTAAGATATAGCGGGTCAAAACTAAAGGTCGGTTAATATATTATTTCAATTAATAATTCTAAGATCATTTATATATTAATACATTATGAGTACGATTTTGAATGATAAAATAATAGTGGTTATTTTTATATTTTCTTTTAATTGTGTTATGTTCATTTGTTTGGTTCTAAAATCGGTTTCGGTCTAAAAATAGTAACATTCTTGTAAATATTTCGAGATAGTTATAATTGGACGGAAAATAATATATATACATAAAATATACTAAGGGTTAAGGTTTAAAGACGCGCAAGTGGATTTCTCATCACATGTATACATGTATGTATACATATAAAAATATGTATGATTTCGTGGTAACGATGTACGCATCGTTGATCATATTTAATACGTGTATTATAATAGGGCGACATAATTATAGGTCGTGGTCGAGATCGTTGCAGATTCAGTTGTGATTTAGATTGGATTAATTGATCGTGGTCTTTAATCAATGTGAGTTCATAACCTCGCTTTTCAATCTTTTGAATGTTTTATAACCCGCGAGGGGGATACATGCTTGTCTACAAATTCTTATACTTACTTGGTTACCTTATAACAATGTGATTGTTTTTAAGGGATTTTGTGAGTTTATAGCCCCACGTTTTACTTATTTTATATATGTTTTTGGGGTGAGAATATGCTGGTTACAAATTCATAAATTATTTGAATTTATTACATGTGTATTTCAAATTGGTTTTACAAATTGGTTCCCATTTATACTCAATATCTCATTTATAAAACTCTGTTAGTGATTGATATCACACTCTTTTTTACTTTGGATTTAAGTCACTTTAAAGCTGTTTATGTATTAAATGCTTTGGTTTTATAAATGGATCGCAAGTGTATAATTTTTTATATTGATTACGTGTTTGCCTAAGTAATTTGTAATCAGATATGTCAGTATATGAACTTGTCAATTGCATAGATGTTCGTGGTGATTACATCTATTGTGAGCGTTGAGTGTTCATTGTGATCTATTTGAGATTGGAACATTGTGGAGAGTGGCACGAAATTTATATAGTGCGGGCACAAAATCTATATAGTGCGGGCAATGGCACGAAATTTATATAGTGCGGGCACGGAATTTATATAGTGCGGGCATGGAATTTATATAGTGCGGGAAATGTCACGAAATTTATATAGTGACTAACTAATCGTCGAGCTTCTGTGTCATGAGCCTTAGGGTAACGATAATGGAAATTTTGTGATAGTGCATTTTGATTTATCACAGGAAGTCTTGCGGTCCTATTTTATACATTTTGTGGTATTATAAAGGATTGAAATAGTCATGATATTTTACAAACCTTTGGTTTTTCATTCATATTTAAATAATTTATGAACTCACCAATCCTTTAAATGTTGACACTTTTAAGCATGTTTTTCTCAGGTGAATTAGATGTTGGATTATTTGATGTGCATTGGAGTTCTATAATACAGCTTTTATGTGATGTAATATGGGACAATGTATTATTAAATTCAGATTTTTATTGAAATCACAATTGTTATTCTTTCAATCGACACCTAGAGGTCGTCTCTTGTTCTCTTGTGTGTCTTTATGAAGTCAGTAGCACCCCAAAGTGGCATTCCGTTGCGTTGTTTAATTTTTAGGGGGTGTTACAGATTGGTATCAGAGCACTGGTTATAGAGAACTAGGTTGCATATGTTACCCTAGACTATAACCGTTTTCACAATATTGCATCACATCAAACATTTTCAAAGTGATACACGCTACTTTTTATGTGCCTGACATTTACGCTGCTGCTTTGAGTGCTTACGTGGCATTACAGTATATATACAAAATATATATGCTTGCAATCCCTTCGCGTTTATTGTACGCTATATTTTATATAAGAGTTATTTATCAAAATACCAGAAGTTTTTAAGGACATTGGTGGTTGCTCTATGGTTCTCATTTTTACGCAGACAATTGTGAGTGCAACAATGGTTCATTCTACTCGTTAGACATTGTAAGTAAACAAATGGTCTCTAAAAGAATATTATTTTTCTTCATAACTTTGTATTATATCGTATTACACGGAGGCCGGTTTTATTCTGTTTACTGGGGTTATGTTATGAATCTAAATGTATACAAGTCTTGTATAGGCGGGGATTGTCACATAGGGAGGAGTGATATGGTAATCGCTATGTTTGACTGTTCATAGAGACGTTTTTATCTTGTTTCACTCTAACCGAGTATTTTAATTAATCTTGATAACTTATGTTAGATTCGCCTGGCAAGTTTTTACTCCCAGCTTCCAAAGACGAGTTTTAAATCATCGTCCCCATACTATTAGAGCATGCATCGTCATGTCAACCAACCTTGAAGGTTATGAGAGTTCGCGTTATTGCACCGGGGAATTATTACAGTAGGATGATTTATAATTTTTTATTTGAAAGGATTGGGACTGCCTCTTTCAGTTAAATATAAATAAAATTTATAAATACACCGAACATAAGTTTATCATTTTTAATTACATAAATTTGGCACGCTTCTTTATGTAAATACGAAATTTATAAATGAGTGGTTAATGGTATACGATATGACACGAGTTTGAACCTGAATCGAGATGATTCAAACCCCCCCTAAACTCCGTTAAAAGGGTCTAGAGACACAATCGTGTCTTACTACTCAGCAAAATCTTAAGGCCTCACTTGGAGCTACCTTATCTCATTCTTAAGTTATTACTGTTGCTATTGCAAATCCTTGCAATCGTAAACTGTCTGTGGAGCTAACAGACTGAGTACAACATCCTATCGCCGTTTGTTATAATTTTCATGGTTGCTGTTGTGGGGCCCTTGGAGCGTGGTCACCACCAACTGGTAAACTGTATCCAATATTTAAGCCAAACTCCCCTTTAAACGAGATAAACACCTATCGGACGAAAAAGATAGTTGGAATATTCATTTCGGGGTTCACTTAGTAGGTAGACTTAGGTCGCGATTACTCCTAAGTACTGCCAATAACTGGCTGTTGGGTGCATGCTTGAGTGAGAGTAGCATTGGTTTGGGGATGACCTGCGGAAGTCCCAGCAAGGGACACAAAAGCAAAGCGGTGAGCTATGCGGGCAAGCAGACAATATTGTGGTCGGAGTAAGAGGGATGTTCGAGTGGGAGACGAATTCCAGTAGGTCTTACTATCATTCATAGAACTTTTGTAAGTTTTTTTTCTAAAATATCTACTTGATGGATATATATCCTGAGTCAACTTGCCAAATACTTTTGTATGTTGAGGAAGTGTCCGAAACCATCTAATCTTGCTGAAGGAAAGTTATCATTCGTCTTGCTTAGAAACTAGTAGTTTATCAGATTTTAAAACCTTTTTTCGGACACACAATCGGATAACAACGAATTTTAATCTCGGGACGAATTTCTTTTTAAGGGGGTAGGTTACTGTAAATCCGGAATTTTCTGAATTTTTGAAAGATTTTCATTCGTTGGACTTTTAGGGTCTAGCTTGATTACAAGACACCATCTTAAACACGTTTTCATGGACTCAGACCCTAATGCAATTCGATGTGAAACGAAAATTCCTGACAACTTTTTTAAGTTTTGCGAGACCTAGAAACGAGCCGAAAGGGCGAAAACAGCACCATACATTTTTCGAACATTATTACAAACCGGACACACAAAATAATTTAAATTTTGTTTTTAATTATCAGTATTTATTTAATTAAATATATTAATAAATTACGGCATCATTTTTAATTAAAAGCGTTGTGATACGCAAATGCTCGAGCTTAATCATTCTATGCGGACAAGACGTAACCGCGTTCACAAACGATTAACATATTATTTTATTTTAATGTTATATAAAATATTTCTGAATATAACAAAGAAATACTCATTTTTATCAGAAAAGTGATTTGAAAAACAATGACGCAAGTTTCGTGATTTAAATCGTTCGTTAAGTCGTTCACAAACGAAAGTCCCGAAATGATTTTTATAAAACTCTTTAATTAAATATTTACCATTGAACCCTAATAACTATTGAGCTTGCCCACTTTTAATTTTTGTATAACTTATACTGTTTTTATACTATTTCATTATATCAAATATTATACACACAAACACTCATCTCCCTCCTCTCTCTCCCTCAATTATCCGGCCACACTACCGACCGACGGGCGACACACAACCACCGCTCGGAAATATTTTCCGGCGATCACCAAAAAGAATTCTTATTTACCGTCTATCGATCCACCAAACTCAATCTCCTTCACGGCGCCTTTTAACGCCACCCGTACCACACCACAGCCGCCACCAACGGTCATTTCCTACACCATCACATGCCACGCACCCACCAAGGGTGCGGTTGTTTGTTATAAATATCAACAAGGGTGCGTCGAGCTTGTTACCACCGTAAGGGTGCATGTGGTTTTATTTAAAAACCATAAGGGTGCGGTTGGTTGAGGGTTTCGCAGCGGGGGTGTTTGTTCGTGGTGGTTCTCCCCACCGTAGGGTGCGTTTAGGGTGGCAGCCACCACCGAAGGTGTTTGTTCGGTTTGTAAAAGTAAACCGAAGAGGGTGTTTGATTTCATTATAACACCAACGGGTGTTTGTTTCTGGTTCTCAACAGCCGGGTGCGTTTGGCTGTCGTCCACAGCCAAAGGAGGGGGTGTCGGGTTGGCTGTGGATAGCCGGGGAGGGTGTCGAGTTGGGACTATCAACAAATTAGGGTGGGTTTGATTTGTATAAAAACGCAGCAAGAGTGCGGATGGTTTTCATAGGCAAATTAGGTGCGGTTGGCTTTATAGAAAGCAATTAGAGGGCGTTTGGTTTAGAGAGGACAACATAAGGGAGGGGGGGGGGCTGTTGGGTTATATGGTCGCCCTAAAAGGGTGCGATTTGTCTGTCGGTCTTCACCGCCAAGGGTGCGCTTGGCTGTTGTAGAGACTAGGGTGTGTTTGTTTGGTTTGATATAACCAGCTGCTAGGGGTGTTTTGTTTTCATTATGGCAGCGAAGAGGGCTTCAGGTTTGGGTTATAAAGAAAAAGGGTGCGGGTGCGGTGGTTTAAAAATACAACAGGGGTGCGTCGGGTTTGTGGGATAACACCGAAAAAGGGTGAGTTTGGTTAACACAAAAATATATAAATTGTTTCATTTAATTGATTAACGAATAATATGTGATGGAAAATATTAGAACTTGCACGGTCTAGTTAAAATATGATTATTAATTATCTATAACGAGATTGATTGTAAGTTATAAGCGGTATTAGACATATTTGAGACGAGAATTGGACTAAAAATGGACTTTAGTGCCTTTATATAACGAGTAATTTAAATCAGAAATCGGAACATGAGATTCGGGATTCGAGGTTTCGATAACTTAGACTTTGGTTTATAAAATATAACAAATTATATTTTTACGGACGTTTAGACATAAAACGGGACTTCTAACTCCCAATAACGTGAATCTGGATCGAAATCGGGAATTATACACTTTAATAGAAAATAGTTATTTTAATTTATTAAATATTGACATATCATATTAATTAAACGGATTTGAGCACTTTCCGAGTCCGTTTCAGCTTCCGGCGAAGCTCGGTATGTTGTTCGTATATCACATTTTTCTTTGCCGCTGGAGGATTATCAGTTTTTAACTTGAGAGATAGCGGGTCAAAACTATAGGTCAAGTAAAAGTCAACGTATTTTAATTAATTGTAATACTATAATGAGTATGATTTTGAATGTAAAATAATCGGTTAATATAATATTTCATTTAGAGTTTTAAGATCATTGTTTTGGTTCTTCTAAAAACGGAAGGTCTAAAAATAGGTAACTTTCTTTAATTAAATAGTAGAGTTAAGTTTTATTTGGACGGAAAATAAATATTTAATAAAATATTACTAAGGGTTAAGGTTTAAAGACGCGCATAGTGGATATTTCTCTACATTGTATACATATAAAATATGTATGATTTACGTTGGTAACGATTACGCATCGGTTGGAATCATAATTTACGTGTATTATTATAGGCGACATTTAATTATAGGTCGTGGTCTGATGGACGTTGCCGATTCAGTTGTGATATAGAATTGGATAATTGATCGTGGTCTTTAATCAATGTGAGTTCATAACCTCGCTTTTCAATCTTTTGAATGTTTTATAACGGAGGGGGATACATGCTTGTCTACAAATTCTTATACATTACTTGGTTACCTTATAACAATGTGATTGTTTTTAAGGGATTTTGTGAGTTTATAGCCCCACGTTTTACTTATTTTATATATGTTTTTGGGGTGAGAATATGCTGGTTACAAATTCATAATTTGTTTGAATTTATTACATGTGTATTTCAAATTTGTTTTACAAATTGGTCCACATACTCATACTCATTTATAAACTCGGTTACGTGATTGATATCACACTCTTTCTACTTATGGATTTAAGTACTTAAAGCTGTTTATGAATACAATGCTTTGGTTTTATAAATGGACGCAAGTGTATATTTTATATTGATTACGTGTTTGCCTAAGTAATTTGAATCCTATATGCCCAGTATCATGAACTGTCAATTGCATAGATGTAGTGGTGAATTACATTATGTGAGCGTGAGTGTTATTAGTAGATCTATTTGAGATTGAACATCTGTGGGAGAGATGGCACGAAATTTATATAGTGCGGGCAATGGCACGAAATTTATATAGTGCGGGCACGGAATTTATATAGTGCGGGCACGAAATTTATATAGTGCGGGCAATGTCACGAAATTTATATAGTGACTCATATCGTCGAGCTTCAGTGTCATGAGCTTAGGGAAACGTAATGGAAATTTTGTGATAAGTGCAGTTTGCTTTATCACAGGGAAAGTCTTGCGGTCCTACATTTTATACATTTTTGTGGCTATTATAAAGGATTGAAATAGTCATGCATATTTTACAAACCTTTGGTTTAACATTCATATTTAAACTAATTTATGAACTCACCAACTTTAATGTTGACACTTTTAAGCATGTTTTTCTCAGGTGAATTAGATGCTTGGATTATTTGATGTGCATTGGAGTCTATACATACAAGCTTTTCACTGTGATGCAATTATGGGACAAATGTATTATTAAATTCAGATTTTTATTGAATCAACAAATGTTATTTTTCAATCGACACCTAGAGGTCGTTCTCTTGTATCTATTGCTGTGTATTATGAAGTAGCACCCCAAAGTGGTATTCCGCTGCGTTGTTGTAAATTTTAGGGGTGTTACATATATGGAATGTATCTAATAATTATTGAGTTTGATCGATATAATTATTAGTCGTTATGTCTTTTGTTTATTCAATATGTTACTTTTAATCTTCATGAATTATGTATTCTGTTTGAAGTATGGAATGATTATAACTTGAATATGTTATTTTACCTAATTATGTTATAATTATTAACCTTTTGTAAAATAATAATTAAAAACTTGTTAATAATAAATATTTAAAGTATGGAATGAGTATAATATGATAAAAATTTTGAGAAAAACTTTTTAATAACATTTTGAAAATGCAAAATATATATAACTTATATTATATATAATTAAAATGTAACTGAAAACATAATACAAATTTTATTAAATAATTTTTATCATTCCAATAACTTATTAAATGAATTGTTCGATGTCATAATATATCAAATTGTACAATTGCATTAAAAAGTAGTATTATTGTTACCTTAGAAAAAGTTCATAACCCAATAGCCAATAAGTCAGGGCAATAGTTATATACCCTAATTGATATAGGTGTGTCTTAGTGTGTATAGTTGTTTAATTAGGAATGATGTTTGATTGGGGTTATTTGTCATTGGGATATTTGTTATTTGTTATGGTTTGGTTCAAAATGTGCGCTTCATATTTCTTTGTTATAATTGTTTTTATGTTTTTTGCCTAGTATATATGCACTTGGGGTGCTTGTTAAACACGTATTGGCCTTCCTTATGAAAGAGTTTAATTGAACTTTGATAGATCCTAACTTCATAAGCCTAGAAAATTAAGCTTATGAGATTATTATGATTAATGTGCTGAACACGCAATAGAGGCCTCAATTTTGCCCCATTGTTCATTTGGGCTTAATGATATAAGATAGAGTATACAACATCAATTGTGTTATATCCTATATAGGGGGCTAATTAACCATACTTCAATTGATCCCATTTTATATTTGTATTTACATGATACTTTAGCTCTCCAAAGATCCCTAGGTCCATTGAAACAGTTCCGTAATGAGGCATGCCAAAGTGTGTGGGTAGGAACAACAATCATCTTTTTTGTGACTATTTGACTACAAGTATACAGTTAAACAAACCCACATTCCTACAATACGAATTAGCACATATCAGTTACCTAGAAAAGAAATGCAGCAACCAAAACTCATCAATGAAGTACCCATTACTTCGAAAAGCTTATCCTTATCATGAATTAGTAACACGCAAGTAAACTTGGTCTAAATATTTTGGGTTTCGTAATGAGATTCGTCAAAGAAACAAAAAGAAGAACATGGTTCTTAATTATGAAATTGTAAATACAAAATACATACCTTGAAGGTGATAAGGGTAAAGGTGGCTGCGAGCCAACGTGTTAACATGGTCGGGGATGCAAGCAAGATTTATCTCGTAAAAACACCGGCCATCAAAAGGAGTAACCTCATCAATAACTTTGGAACCTCGTGAATAGGTGCGAACCATACGGGTACATAGCAAATCTGCAGCGCCTTGTACAACATCCATACCCACGTCTGATCCCACGACTCCCACCTCTTCAGCGAGATACTCTCTAAATGCATCAAGTGACATATTAGGATGTTTGTAACGGTGTGGATGTGCTCTCATCTTTGAAAACAATGAGAATTAGGGGCAAATCTTCATTTATTAAAGTATATGATACTATATTCTGTTTTCATACATATTTACTTAGCAACAATGGGTGAATACTTTATACCTTTGTAAATAAGGGGTTACATGAGATTGAAGCTTTCAGTCGTTATAAGCTTTAACTTATGAAAGAGTTTGTATACATTTGCTGTGTGTCTCGAAATCTTTACATTAAACACTAGTATATTATTTAGAAAACACAAAAAACTGAAAAAAGGCAACTTGGGTTAAATTTCAATTGAAATACGGTAACTTGACAATAAAAATGAAATGTCTAACAAAAATGGTGAGCTGATGGGATTCTTTGAAATGTATATGTTAGAATACGGGGTATAAAAATAAAGATTTCGAAAGAAAAAGAGATTGTATAGAGATTCTTGCATAAGTTGGAGGTTATAAGTGAAAACTTGGCAAACACGTATATACAAAGGAAACAAAAACTAACCCATTTTTGAATGCAAATTTGAAAACATAAACATTTCTCTAAAATAGAATGAATTTACCCACGCCTCTGTACCCTTACGAAAGATAACATGCAGTCCCTGGTGCCCCGCAATCCCTTGCGAGCATGATCTGAAGAAGCAGTTACCATCACCTACAGATGGGTACCGTATGAACCTGCCCGTGTCATACGCCCGTTCATTACCATTAATTTCCAATTCATTCAAGCTAACTGGAACTCTCGCAACTCTTCTCACAGCATCCCGACGCATTCTGGATTTAACATCCTATAACAAACAGAAATAACAATACTATACTATACTAAACTAATCTTAAATAATACAGTAATTACATAAATACTTACTGCGACTAGCGCGTTATACTCATCCATCTCGTTGAAGGTGTTTTGCCGTTCTTCTTTCCGCTGGAGGCTGTCGTACAGATAAATAATCAAATGAAGATTAGGGTTTATAACCCTTTTAAATTTAATGGCCCAAACACTTGTTGTTATTGTTTGGCTTATTATATATAATGGCCCAATTATGTTTCCATTATTGTTAGTAAACAACTAAACATTTACGTTAATCCTTTTCATATTTTAATCAAAAGAACTACGTAATACATACATAATTTAGTTCATTTATACATTTGTAATTTTGTGTTAGAAAAAATTACATGTTTCGTTCTTGTGGTTTACCCAAAAATCATGTTTCGTCCCTATTCGATTTTAATTACACTGATGGGTCGTGGTACGTGGTATTATTCGTTGGGGGTGTTTCTAGAAATCGTTGATGTGTTTGTTAGGCCGGAGGTTCGTTCTTCTTGTCGATGTTTACATTCGGTTGATTTTTTTTTCTTTTTGGAATCGTGTGATTTTTGGGTCCATACCAATTGGTGCATGTGAAGTTTGAAATTTCCTCATGGCGTGGTGCTAGAGTTGATGTTTGGACGTATGTTCTGGGTGGTGCGATTGATAGTAGCGAAGCGAATGGAATTATTTGCGATCCCAAGTTGGAATTAGAGAGTTCTCGTTTTACTTTTGATTTAGTACCTCTTAGTTATGAGAGTGTTGATGTAGTCGTAGGAGAGAATTGGATGTTGAGACATAAGGCTGAGATGGTATGCCACTAGAAGGTAGTTAAAATGCCTTGGTAATTTGGAGAGTGCTTAAGGTTCGTGGAGAAAACGAACTAAAGAGGATACGAGGTCTCGTAGGAGTACCAAGGAAGATGAGTTGAGATTATGTGATATCTTTGTAGTATGTGAGCCCTCTAAAGTGTTCCTAAGGAATTAGTAGGTTTTACCCCTCGTCGTAGAATAGGATTTCGTATGGAATTAGTACAAGGAGCGACGCCGATTTGCGAAGGCTCGTGTCGTTTGACGTCTTTAGAAAGGCAAGAGGTGTGGAATGATTGCAGGAGTTGCAAGGTGAGGGTTGGTTCGAATGGTAACTTGTGGTGGGAAGCATCTGTATTGCTTGGTAGGAAGAAAGGTGGGTAGTTTGGAATGTGCATAGATTATCTCAAGAAGAGTGAGATAGAAAATTCGTATGTGATGTCACCAATGGAGGGTGCACGGGGATGACGTAGCTAAGACTATTTTTAGGATGCGTAATGGACACGTTAAAGTTTACGGCTATGCCTTTTGGGTTAACCAATGCACCAGCGGTTTTCATGGAGTTAATGAGCCGGGTGTGCATGGCCGTATATAGACAAGCTAGTTAACGTATATATACAGACGATATTTTAAACCGACCCAAAGTCTAAGGAGGAGTACGAGTCGCACGTGAAGATGATCGTAGAGTCACTGAAGGAAAAGAATATGTACATGAAGTTTTCCAACAACATGGAAGCGGAGAAAAGAGGAAGCTATCTAGATGTGGAAGGAATCAAATGGGTAATGAGCCGATCTTGGCATTGCTAGAAGGAGCAGACGATTTTGTAGTATATTATGACGCGTGAAGCAATAATTTGGAAGCATGCTTAGAAAAGAGAGAAGGTGATTGCTTGTACATCGTGACAACTAAAGGTTATTATGAAGGATTGTATGGCTAACGTGGTAGGTTTTGCCTTATAATGCTAGAGGCATTAAGTGAACGAGACACGGAGAGTGATCTATACGGATCATGAATGTCTCTAACACACTTTCAATCGGAAGAATTGAACATGAGGCAAAGATGATGGATGGATGTTATTTAGTGAGTTTGATTTCGAGGCCAAGTACGATTTGGGAAAGGCAAATGTAGATGTTGTACCGTAGAGTAGGAAGAAGGAGTGAAGCCAAGAATGAGTTCGAGATAGATGTATGATGATCCGATCTAGGTTTGAGAAAAGGATGTTGGGGGCATAAGATAAGATGTCCAAAGCAAAGAACGCGTCAACATAAGATGTTGTATGGCTTAGACCAACGAGTGTGAAAAGAGATAGAGAGTGGTTCATATTGGTTAGACAAGGTTCGGACCTCCATTTGGAGAGATGTAAGGACCTTGGCTATTGAAGAGTCGTATACGACAAAGTATTCTATCCATCCTGGAGCGGATACGATGTTGTGTGGTTTTAGGTTAACTAATCGATGGCTGAGTATTAAGAAGGATATAGCTAGTTGCGGTAGTAAGTATTTAGCGTATTTGGAAGTGGAAGTTGAGTATCAAGGGTCTTCAGGATTGTTGCTACAACCTGAGTTACTCGAGTGGAAGTGGGAAAGGATAACTAAGGATATTGTTTTCAAGATAACAAGTGGGAAAGAAACCTCATCATCATTTGACGTCTATCCCAAGGACGTTACTTTTCTGGATATTGATTTTAATCCCCGATATAAGGTAAAAGGACCGGAGCATACTAATGAGGTTGTGGGCGTTAACCCAAGACCATTCTCCAAAGAAGATAACGTTATCCACGTACATGAGATGAGAAATGCACATATTGTCTTGACCAATAGAAGCGCCTTTGAAAAGACCTAGAACCTCCGCCTTACGAGTGAGAGCGTGTAAACCTTCCATAGCCAAAATGAAAAAAAAGGAGACATGGGGTCGCCTTGCCTTAGACCTCTAAAGAGCTCGAATTCATCCATAGGAGATCCGTTGATAAGGACGGAGGAACGGCCATTATAAAGGCACATCAAGATCCACGGGGCGCAACAGCCATTTTAGAGCCAAAAACAAACTTTTCCAAAAATCAAATCTAGGATGTCCCAACTCAAAGATCAAAAGCCTTCTCGAAATCGACGTTTAAAACCATAAGCCCTTTTTGTGTGACGATACCCAAGCCAAAAACTTCATTTAAAATTAGAGGGCTATCAAGAATGTATCTTCCTTTGAGAAAAGCATATTGCACAGGGCTTACGCAATTCCCAATCATGGTACTAAGCCTATTAGCTAATAGTTTACCAATAATTTTGTATTGGCAACCTATTAAGCTTATAGGACAAAAGTCAAAAACAGATTTGGCATTAGGAACTTTTGGAATTAGGGCAATAATAGAGGAGTTACAACCTTTGGGAAAAAGATTGGAACAAAAGAACTCCTGAACAAATTTCTCCACATCATCTACTATTAGATCACAAAATGAGGTGAAAATTTTGAAAGTGAAACCACCAGGCCTCGGCTCTCGGTCACCACCACAATCCCAAACAGCCCTTTTAATTTCATCACAAGAGAAATGCCGTTCCAAGAAGTCACAGTGACTGAGAATGTTAGAAATAAAGAAATGTTCTACTTGTAAGCACTATTATAAAGTGCATGGACTAAATATGTTAAGTAAGGAAAATTTAGTCAACTAGCTAACCAAGGGCTATAAATAGTAATTTATGCCATGGTTAGATGTAACAACTTCATTTAATCAAAATGCAAGTTAGGTAATTCTCTCTCTAAACACACACACTAATTACACCTTAATCTTCACACACTAATCATCAATCAAGATCTATTGGTTAATATGTGGTATCAGAGCCAATGATTGCAGATTAGTGCTTATTTTAGTGTTTGATTGTATTTGTGAGATTGAGATTTTGCTTATTTGTGCTTATTTGTGCTTATTACGTTTCTAAGCTTATTAGAGTGCTTATTTGTGCTTATTTTAGTGTTTGATTGTGTTCATGATTTCTTAAGAGGTTTTTGAGCTTATTTCGAAGGCTTATTTTTTAGCTTCTTATTTTTCAAAAAGTTAGTTAGACATAGATCCAACATTCTAGCAACAAGGACGATTGGTTTTTGTTGTTTCGGTAGAAGATAAAGACAAGGACGGTTGTACATAATGGAGTCTTGTGTGAACCGAACGAGTTCAAACGCTTTCACCGATCTAGTTAAGCCTAGTGCTAACCGAACGAGTAAAAACTAGTGTGCACCGAAATAGTTAATTTGAGAAGGAATCGAACGAGTGAAATTCTAAGAGGAACCGAACGAGTTCATCACTCCACAACCGATCTAGTCACATTTTTGAAGATCGAACGAGTTACAATTTCAAAGAGCCGAACGAGTTACAATTCAAAGAGCCGAACGATTAATAATACAAAGAGGACCGAACGAGTAAAAAATACAAAGAGGACCGAACGAGTAAAATTCTTGACCACCGAACGAGTAAAATTACAAAGAGGACCGAACGAGTGAAAATATTTTGAGAACCGAACGAGTGAAAATATTTTGAGTCCCTTGGTGCAATAACAACCTTTATTGTTGAAAATAGATTACTGGTATGCGTTTAATTACACATACCTTTTACCTTTAAAAACGAGCTAAAATAACCAAAAACGGACTTAAAATTCCAAATATATGCTTGTTTTGCTAATTGTGTTGTGCAGGAACGGATATCTAAGAAAAGGACGAAAAACGAAGCCAAAACAACAAAACCGGACACGGAATGGAAAAGCGTGGAAAAGACAAAGTCCAAGTCTCAAAAAGTCAACCCAAGTCAACCCTGAAGCCAAAATGTCAAGAAAAACAAGTTTAGGGACTAAACTTGCTAAGTCCCTAATCTTATTTAAAGAAGAAAAAGAAGAAAAGAAAGAGAAGGGGTGAAACTGCCTATTTGCCAAAGAGATACCCCAAGGGCCATTTCTGCCAATGGCAAGAACTTATACACGCAAGGACTTGTGATGAAATTTGTTATATAACCTTTGGGGACTGAAACTGCCAAGTCTCCAATCTTATATCACCACAAGGACTAACCTTGCAACACTCTCCATAACTTTGGAGGACCAAAGTTGGCAAACCCCCTAAACTTTTACCTGTCACCCCCAACCTTTATAAACCCTTTTTCCCGCCTTTTCAAACCCCAAACCAAGTCACGGGATTTCTTCCTCTCTTTTACCCTGCAACCCAAACCACCCCATGGACAAACCTCCCCCCTCCTCTCCACTATCTTTCCCACCAAAAAAGGGGCATTGCCATGTTGGCAATCTCACTTTTCCCCACAACTTTTGCCGAATCAATGGCTGTGATCATTTTAAAAGAAGCACAAGGACCATGGATGGCTGGGATTAAGACTTTGGAGTCTCTCACAGAAGAAAAACACTTTGCAAGATTGAAGGTTTAGGATTTAGTATAAATAGGAGGCTATGTGAGCCGATTTTAGCAAGTAGTGTAGAACTCTTTATCTTTCTTTAATTTAAGTCATTTTTATGTTTCTTCCAGCTTATTTACAGCTATTTGCAAGTCCTTTGTACTCTTTTTGCAAGTTAATGAAGTATTAAAGTTTCAAGGTTTTATACCCATATTTGAGTTTTATTGTTAAACAGCTTAAATCAACTTTATATGTGTTAAACAAGCTTCTATAAGCTCTTATAGAAGTTTGATTAAGCTTATTAAACTTAAACTTTTCATAGTTTATAGTTTTTCAA
>BQNB010124918.1:5041-19859 GCA_026074375.1 Tanacetum coccineum
TATAAATCAAAAGTATGGATTGTGTGTGTGTGTTAGTGTGTGACGTTAGCAAGGAGAACAAAAGAGCGAGAGAAAACAATTTTTGAGGCTATGAAATAAATGAAAACCCTAAGTTCTGTCACAAGGTATTTATAGGACATGAAGTAGGTTTTAGGGTTACATGGTTTATTGAATTAAGTGACCAACACACACCAAAGGTGTGTGTGTGTTTGTTTGTTCGGCTGAACCACCACCATAAGGACCATATGGTTCATTTTTTTGAGTCTTGGTGCATTATACTTGGTCTTAGATTTGAATTTCAAGTCAAGGTTGCATGAGTCCAACAAAAGGTCACATGTTTTGGTCAAATGGTGATACTTGTGCATGAAATGGACTCCCTCATGTGTCACTTTCAAACACTTAGAAAAGATAAAATAACTCATATAATATCTAAACTAATGAATATCCGATGCCGAAACGCGTCCGATGATGTTTTTCAGATTTACGCGGGTTTACTTCCCGGTAAACCGCCAGATTCAAACGTAACGTATAAAAGTAAAAAATAATTGTCAGAAAAGTTTAAAATATTGACCGGAAATTCTCGGGGTGTGACGATTTCTCAGATTGATGAAGATGAGGGAATTTCTCTAGTACATATGAGTGCACAGACTCAGGGGAGGCATGAGCATGATTTTGAGGAATCTGATTTTGAGTTTATTGCTCCTAAAGAAGATTATACTGCTGAGCCCGATATTAGTACTGCTAATGTATCAGTTAGTACTGCTGGTGCAGAAGTTAGTACTGCCAGCCCTGAAGTTAAAACTGCCGCTGAAAGTTTAGTGTATATCAGTAGAAGTGCAGCAAAAAGAAAAGATAAAGGCAAAGCTATTATGAAAGAAGCTGAACCTGTTCAAAAGAAGACAAATTTGCAAATAGAGCAAGAAAGACTTGGGTTGGAAAAAGCTCTGAGATTGCAAGAATAACTTGATGAAGAAGAAAGGCAAAGGATAGCCAGAGTTCATGAAGAAGCTAACACTTTCAATGCTGAAGAATGTGATAACATAAAAGCTCAAATTGAAGCTGATGAAGAGTTAGCACATAGGTTACAAGCACAAGAAAGAGAAAGATACTCTGAAGCTGACAAGGCAAGATTACTTGTAGAGCTTATAAATGAAAGAAAGAGAAAATTTTCCCAACAAAGAGTTGAACAAAGAAGGAACAAGCCCATGACTCAAGCTCAACAAAGGACTTACATGTGTAATTATATCAAGTATATGGGAAGTCACACTCTACAACAATTGAAGAAACTTTCCTTTGATGAAGTCAAGGAGTTATTTAAGACCACAATGAAGAGGGTAAATACTTTTACTCCAATGGAGAGTGACGATACAGTACTTAAAGTTGTAGCTGGAAGCTCAAAGATAGATGCTAAACAAGAACTTAATCAAGAAAGTTCAAAGAGACAAAAGATAGGAGAAGGCTCAGAACCAGCTGAAGAATCAAAAGATGAACTATCTCAAGAACAACTACAACAACTAATGATCATAGTTCCAGAAGAAGGGATGAATGTTGAAGCCATTACAAAAACTAATTACCCATTCATTGGGGGGGACTTGGGGGGGGGGGGGGGGGAAGGGGTTTTTATTACCATGGAGATCAAGAATGTATTGAAGATTCTTCAGAGTAGGTAAATCTTTCAGAGTAATCAAATCTTTGAAGATATGCTAAAGAATTTTGACAGATATGATCTAGTCAAACTATGGAGTCTAGATGTGTGCCTTTTAGTTAAACTTCACCAATTGCTCCATATTTACTGCAAATAACAAATATAAATGATTAAGTACCAATTCATGCATAAATAATGTAAAACGAGCAATTTAGATGCGTTGGGTTTAAAAGACTTCAAGATGATTCTTAGAGTTACTACTGCTCAGGTATATAGTAGTGATGTTAAACATAACTTTGTACTGTTGGTAATACTAATGAAAATTATGCTAAGTAGTTAGTACTGGTAGTATAAAGTTACTACTGCTAGTTACTACTGTTAGTATAATTTAGTACTGTTAGTATAAAGTTACTGCTGCTAGTAGAAGTTAAGACTGCTCAGAGATGAAGACTGAAAATATACTAAGTAGTTACTACTGCTAGTACAAAAGTTAGTACTGCTAGTGTATGTTAGTACTGCTAGAGTAAACTTCTAAGTAGTTAATGTTGCTTGTGCTCAGTTACAACTGCTGAGTAATTACAACTGCTGGAAGGATTAATGCTGTCAGAGATGAGATCAAAAGACATATCAGAGAAGAGATAAAGGTTGATTGAAGAACAAGAATACTTATGAAGATAAGTATCAATTATTTGTAAAGAAGATATGTATAAACTTATTTGTTTAAGAGATTATGTTTACTTATAGAAAAGATCATAATCACTTGACGCGTTTTGTAAGCCCATTAGGGTTTCCTTAGTGTATAAAAGGAACCCTACGGCATAGATCTACATATCAGTTTTCATATTAGTATTCATAGTTTGCATAGCAATCATAGTTAGTATTCATAGCTATTTTGTAACTCAAAATAGTATTCAATATATTGAAAGTTTAGTAAAGATCTTGTTTTTACTGTTTCATTGTTCTTCTTAGTATTGCAAACTAGATTCTGCATAGTTTGTGATATTCTCAATCTTAGTTTCTACTATAGTTGTCTTGGATCTATCTAATATAACTAAGCTTTAACAAGCTAAGTAAGATCTGTCAAGAAGGGATCAACAAGTGGTATCAGAGCTTGTTGAGAAACTTTGAATAAGAAGAACAATATATCTACACAAGATCTTATAATCAAAGAGAAGATTGAATCACAGTCAAAAACTATAACACCCCGTATTTTAGGGTCATTGACGTCGTCAATAAATTCACTAAGTATTTTTAGTATTGTACGCGTTTGCTTTAAATCGTAAACGTTAAGTTAAATCGCGTACGCTAAAAATTATCGTTCAATGTAAACGGGCATCAAACAATTAAATGTTTACATCAAGCAAGTGTTAAGTAATTATTTTGATGATAATTATTAACTTTGTTCATTATATTTTTATTGGTTGCGTAAATTGATTTCGTTTCGCAATAAAATAAGTTTAGGCATACCCGGAACCACCAAAACTTTTCTACGCTTCAACAAATACCCACTTTTATACCCAATACATAAAAATCACAAAAATATATCATATTTATCTCTATAGGGCCGGATTTGTAGCAAAGGATACAAGAAAATATCATAAGAAAACATCCCTCCTAGTTTTCATGGGATAACCTCAACTATTAGGGAACATCTATCCAATTTCTTCAAACCTTGACCAAAGACCAAGACCAAGGACTCCTTAAGACCCTCATGGTGTCTCCTTGACTAGTCTTACATATACAAGACTTATACATTGCAAGTATTAACACACATATCCATTTCCTTAAGGTAAAAATCAAATAATCACTCCCTTTTTACCCTTACATACCCACGGCTCAAACCCACCCCTTTAAATAATCCATACAAAATTTTCTACCACATTTATATACATACCTACATCATATCTAAGATACCTCAAGGTGTTTTGAAGTATTGGTTAACCATTTACAAGTATTGAAGCAAAGAAAGAAAGATTAGGTTTTTCAAACTAATCTAGGGTTTTCATTCTTGCTAGCTTGGGTTTAAAGTCTAAACAAGGGTTTAGCACATATTTCTCATCATCATCATTCATCATAAGGTCATCTAAAAGCCTTTATCTTTTCATTTCATGAGTTTTTATTCATATGTTAGTTCTTTATAGCAAAATCACCATTAGGATGCTTTTAATCATGTGAAATAAATTTTTACATGTAATCATGGATTTTTACACTTTTACATATGATATTTTGTTGGTAATATCATGTTAAAATGGACATAGGAGTATTGTACCATGTTGGTTTAAGCATAAAATGGATATATACAAATTAGGGTTTTAAAAGTTCACTTAATAAGTTTTAAGTAAAAGTAATGCAAATGACTTGTTAATCTTGATATATGGACTTTTATTTATGTCATATGAATACTAAAATAAGGTTGATATCTAAAAACCTTCCACATGCATGCAAGATGATCTCACTACTTGTTTGGCCCGAAATATATAATCCAATTTATATTTTTCGACACTCTTGATTGAGCAAAATTAAATCAAGGAGCGCTTGGATTATTTCTTAAGTTTTTTAGTCAAAATAATCGTTACTCCACATTTGTCGCATATAGGCACATACTAGGATTTGAAATCCAAGTCATAAAATATACATGTAAGCATGACTTGTTTGTGAACTTAATAAATATATTTTGAATCATGTGTGTTCCAACAAATAAATTAACTTCAAAGGCAACACATTAAAGGGAACAATCAAAATCCTTAAGTCAAAAACTTGTTATTTAAGTCATCCCAAGTTGAAGTTAATAAGGACCTCATTACATATAGAACACATCTTAATTACCTATTAGTTGTGAAAGTTTGTTTGCATGCTTAATCATATACTCTTGCTTGCTAAGTGTTTATATAAATTAGTCTTAATTACTATAAAAATTAGGACTTGCTGCAAAATAACCACCAAACAGTCCACTTTTGGACGCCGATTTCATTGCGAACGACAAGGAGACAAAATTTTTGGACAACTGGAGAGTATGAGAGGTTCCAAGATGTGGGCTAGGCCCTCCAATTCGCTTCTAAGGGTGGCCCCTTAGTGATAAGGGGGCCGACCACATAGATACAGGGGCCGGGCACCTGGAACATGATCTTTACTGTTTCCTTTTGCTTTTTGACCCTCTTTTACCTAGTCTCAGCTATCATTTCCTAGAATTCACCAACACTTCTTGGATTTACATTTTCACAATGCTCATCAACCCTTAATCAACCTATATCCTAAGTATAATTAAGCCTTCATTCTCATCACCTCCATCATACTCAACTTCTCTCTAACAACATCTCCTTAAAAATCCCTATCTAAACCATCCATGGTAGCCAAAATGTCTGTAAGACCCGTATGGAGAATGAAACTAAACTATAGTAACTCTTCAAATGAGGTTGATGTTAACTTACCTAAACCAATGCCTAAACCACCATCTCCTTGCAATGAACCTCTAAAAGAAAACTCTCCTATAGCACCCTCAAACCAAGTTTCACCTTTAAGTTTTTTTTTTTTTTTTTATATTTATATTATTTTAACTATTAAGAATTCGAGAATTTTATTAACCTCTCACTCACCTCCACCACTTGATCCCTATGTTGTTGTTGCATTGCAAGCAACTCATAACACCATCCCAACACCACCTCCACCACCTCCCTCTCTAACGAGGGAATGAATTGTTGATAAGATAAATCAACTCCAAGATTTATCAAACCCTCTAGCCATGTACCTTTGACAACGTACCACTCCTTCATCACCTTATTCTCCAAACTTATCTCACACTCTCAACTTAAATCAAGTTGAACATCATGTTGGTTATTGCCCATGTTGCCGCTACAACCAAACCCAATTCTTAACCTTAAGTGAAGATCTCAATTAGATTGAATTTCTTCTTACTCGCCCACAACCACCACTTCAAGTTCAACGAGACTATCCACCAACAACCACCCTCGCTCTAAACTCTCCACCAACAACCAACTAAGCATGTTATATGCTTACCTTATCTTGCTTTCAAATACAAGTCCAACCCACTTCTTTTGCAAGCAAGTCCTATGGCATCCTATGGCAATCTAGGTAAATTAGGACCTTTGTAGTTTCTATTTATGTAGAATGTATTATTATGCTTTAAGCATAATATTTAATTCAGTATATGTGTTAGCCGTGTTTTTATGTAAAGTGATGGTCATTATATATTCCTGAGCCTTGTATAGGAAAACGTAGTTTATGGAAATTCATTTAAGCTAATTGGGCCTAAGTGTCAGGCTTTAAGCCCATTTGCACTAAGTTCGGCCCAAAAGAAGGTCCAAATGACCCAACAAGGGTCCAAGTTACTTTTACTATAAATACTACCCTCCTAGCATGTTAGGAGGGTGTTAGTTCTCATTTTTCCTAGTTAATGAAAGCCTTCAATTTTTCCTTTTACTCTTTCTCTCTCTAAGATTTTGCTTAGTTTATGTGTTTTGGTGATGAAATGATATCCTAACAAGTGGTATCAAGAGCCAAGGAGTGTTTAGTGGTGTTATTAAGCTTAACTAACAGCTTAATTTATGCTTTTTCCTTTGTCTTTTTTTTTCTTTTTTGTTTCAAACCGTGCGCTATTATTTTGGCCTAAAACTTGTTGTTTTCGATGATCAAGATGTACTTTTGTTAGTTATATTCTTATTAAAAGCTTATTTGGGTATCAAAACAGCTTTTTGGGGTCGAAAATTCTGGGTTTTTTTAACAATAGCGGTTTGTGCATTTTTTTGAAGGATAGTGATTTGTGTATAAAGGATAGCCATTTGTGCACATTCTTGGTAGCGATTTGTGCAATTTAGGGTGATAGCGATTTGTGTTTATCCAGGTACACATTCTGTAGCGATTTATGACACTTACACAAAACAAAACTATGGCAAAATTCACTCCTAATAGCGATTTGTGACATTTTTGCTAGTGATTTGTGTAAAACACTGAATAGCGATTTGTGTAAAACACTGAATAGCGATTTGTGTAACACACTGAATAGCGATTTGTGTAATACACTGAATAGCGATTTGTGACAACACTGAAGGCGATTTGTGTAAATCTCTACCATAGCGATTTGTGCAACAAAACTTCATAGCGATTTGTGACAAAAATCACCGAATTTCATTTTCTATAGAGGCATCGAAAATCAAATTCGGTTAACAAATCTAAGCCAATTTTGGTACAAGGCATTTTTCAATTATAATTTCACGGTTTCTTCTTGATTAGTAAAATCCTGTGAAGTATTAACTTATTTTCCCGGTTTAATCAAGATTAGTAATATCCCGTGAAATAACAAGGACCTAATCATTTTAAACAACAATCAAGAACATCTCATAATCACTAATCACTAAAACGTTCCTTGCATATCATTTCACATCAATTTTAAAATGTCGACTCAACAAGACATTTATGTTGTTGGTTCTGAAAACCGTCCACCTATGCTTAACAAAGACAACTATGTTCTATGGTCTTCTCGTCTTCTTCGTTATGCAAAGAGGAAACCAAATAGAAAGTTAATCTACAACTCTAGTATGAATGGTCCATATGTCAGACGAAAGATTCCTGAACCCGGTGATCTAGATCGTGAAGTTCCTGTTACTGAAACCTTTCATGAGCAAACCAATGATGAACTTACTGAAAAGAAGTAAAGCAAATGGAAGCTAATGATCAAGCTAGGGGCGGGGGGGGGGGGCATTCAGATCATTTCTAAAGGTCTTCTGAAGAACTCTATGGCTGCTCTTGATAGTTGTTAAACTGCTTCAGGAAATTTGGTTACGTGTATCAACAAATTATGATAGAACGTTATAATCATGCGGAATTCAAGACAAAAAGGCTAAGTTGTTTAATGAATGGGAAAGGTTTACTTCTACTGATGGGAAATCGATTGAGTCTTACTATCATCGTTTTTCAAAGCTAATAATTGATTTCAAAAGAAACAAACACTTTTCAGAAAAGATTGCCAGCAATCTTAAGTTCCTAAACAACTTACAAATAGAATGGAGACGACATGTTACCATTGTTCACCAAACAAAGGATTTGCATGAAGTAGATTACACTCAGTTGTATGATTTCTTGAAATACAATTAGGCAAAGGTAAATGAACTGAGGGTAGAACGACTAGCAAGAGTACATGATCCTTTGGCACTTATGGCAAATTCTAACAATACTTACAACTACCCATTGTTTCACCAAGACACACCATCACCGGTTACCTAACATGCAACAACCCACAACCTCAACAACAACTTCATACCCCAACACTCATGTCAAGCACAAACTAGCCCTCACAACAACCAATGCCAAATCCTAAAGACATTATAGATCCCACAACTACAATGAACATGGCACTTGTTCTAATGGCTAAGGCATTCAAACTAAACTACTCAACACCAACCAATAACAACCAGAGAATTTCATCAAACCCTCATAATAGGCAGATTACACAGCCGAGTATGAATTTAGGCCAAGACAGACAGATGCAGATGGTTAGAGGTAATAGGGGGAATCAGTTTAGACAGTATGTTGGGCAAAATGTTGGAAATCATAATAGGTATAATGCAGTACATAATGTTGGGAATTAGGTTGTTTCGAATGCAGTTCAGAATTTGGGTGTTCAGAATGTTGGAAATCAGAATGCGCTTATTGATGTGTCGTTATGTAGGTGTTATTTATGTATCAAGTTTTACTATTTATTTTATGCCGAATATACCTAAAAACAACACTTTAACAGCAAGTGTACCCAGTCAGATGAAGTTTCGTGGTAAGTAGGGTGTCGATCACTAAGAGCGAGAGCGTTAATTCCTAATTCTATCAGTATTTTAGTTATCTGAGTTAAACCTAGAACTAATGTAAAGGGGGGTTTCATCCTGAGAGACTGGAACAGTTTTGTTATCTAACCTAAGGTTTTAATGACAAGTAAAGCAATAAACACACACAAGAAGACAAACAAACGATAGAGAAGCGGTCGAGAACTAATGTAAGGAAACATATCAACCATGAAAAATCCGAAAAAACACAGGTTTGTTTATTTAGTGTAATGATTGTCTTATCTCGTAGGGGCATATCATTCCTAGACATAGGCGGTACTTCTTCCTAAGACCTAGACACGCTAATCTTGTCACAATTAGACATATCCGCATAAAGCAAGCATTTATTGATTATAATCTATCTTAGGAGATTAATAATGGTGCTCTTACTAAACCTTAGCTCATGGAGACTTTACCCACTTACTGCTTAACGGCTCTTTATATACTAGTAATCCACTATCCGAGTCCTTACCAATTGATTAGAACATACTCATTGGTACTAAGGTCACCTTATGGCTCAACTAAGCTCACAATCAAAGGGCAAAGATTGGTCAATATTTGTGATCCTATGATTCTAGATATATAAATTGCAATATGGAGAGCTTCTCGGACTCTTAGCCTGTGCCCAAACAACACCGAAGTTGCAGCGCATTAAATATGTAGGACTAGACCTATTGAACTGATAGGTCCGCATACTTTAGCAGCTAAACGAATATAATTGGGAAAAACATAAACCACAATCAACGATGAAATTAAGAGCAATCAAGATAAAACAAACCAAAACATTAATCATTCATAAATATGGCTGATACCTCAACTTATCACCAAAAGTCCATTGTAAAAATACAACACGGTTTTTGATATATGAATGATTAGAATAAACTAAACCATTAATCAAACGCGTATTCAATTTGCGCGAAGATTACAAAGATTTTTCTATGACTTTATGCTCTTTTCTGACCTTTACTAAGGCTCCTTATCTTCTCTTGGTCGAGCTATGGTAGTTTTAGGGATTTCCACTGCATACCCTAAAACTGAGTTAGGATCGTCCTATTTAATTGAGTCTAAAAACTCGTCGATACGCCATATCGAGCAATGTAAGATACAGCGTATTAGGGATTTCTTGGAGTAAGTACCACGTTTGATATCTTCCAGAATATTTTATTACTATATTGTGAATACGGCGTATTAATGTCTCCTGGATACGGCATATTGGGTCTTCAATCCATCATGGTTATCTGTGAATAGTAGGCACGGATACGCCGTATCTTCTTGATGGATACGACGTATTAAGGTAAAACTAGTTCCTTCTTCATCGTTGACCAAAGTATTATATATGGCGTATCGTTGATGTGGATATGGCGTATTCTTCAAAGTCAGGCAATGGTCTTTTAATTCGTCAAAGTCTTAGATACGTCGTATAGGTCTAGAATAATACGACGTATTTGCTGTCAGGTTAGTAGAACTTTCCAGAACTCTTGTTTAAGCTCCAAATCGTTTCCTTTTAGCATAACTTTACCAAGTACTCCATAATTACTGCAATTCTCAAATACAAATGATTAAGTAACAATTCTTTGCAATAATTATACAAAATGGGTTAATTACATGGGATAAATGATGCTATAAAATAGACGTTATTTGATGTCATCAAATATCCCCCCACTTGAATCCTACTTGTCCTCAAGTAGCCTTTAGAAGTCTATAAAAATGTATCCCTAAGGATATTTTTTGTTAAAGCATTTATTTGATCTATTACAAGTACACAACCAAACACCTCACGAAATAGGAAGATGAAAACACTCAAATCACTCAACTAATCTATGTGGTAACATGTAACTAATTCGCTCAATTGCTCGGTCGTGATGAGTATTCTATCATAAGCTTGGCAAGGATACACATCTCCACCACTAAAGCCAAGGAGTAACAAGTTTATAGAGGTAAATATGGGTTTTTATGATAAGGCTTAGGGTTGATCATTCTACAATCTTTCACCAGAAGTACCATTCCAACAAGGCAGCTGAAGCACACATACATGGCCGTAACGACGGAATAGACATGTGTGTTCGATCACATCCCCATTCGAATTTAACCAACGGTTAGGATGAAGAATGATATAGGGTAGGGATCTTCTAACTTTCACCAAAAGTCGTAGACAAATGGTTAATTATTAGGAAAGGGAAGTAAATTGTTGTTAAATAAAAATCACAAAACAGATAGATTAAGACTAAGATACAAGTTGCTAGACACTTTTTCCTGACCGTTACCATGAAAAAGACACGACTATTTACAATGTCTTGATCATAGATCAAAAACAACAACCAAAGTTGGCGTTCCCTTAACGGTCAACTTCCCAATCATCCTAATATTTTACATACTCTACTAGGCAAGTGGCGATATCTTCCACTTTATACAATACTCTACATCGTTGATTTTTACGACGTATCAACGAATAATTGATCTTTCGTGTAATTCCTTTGGTCTTTGCTTTTGCGAACGATTATCTCCAAATATTCCTCTCTTTTTTGTTGTGATTTTTCTCATGTTTTTGATTTTTTTTAAACAATCTACTCTTCAAATCTCGTGTAGTTTCACCATCTTCATGATCATAATAATTCTGGATAATTCCTTTGATAATTCTTCGTTCTTCGGATTCACCAATAATTATGATGGTAGTAAAATCACATGAGTTTTGACTATAATATACATTCCCATTTGCGATGTGCAAATTTCCAACCACACAAAATATTGAAAATGACACAAGACTCGGGAAATACAAACTTTACACTAAAAGCAACTAGCAATTGTAAATTAAACTTAATCTAACAGGGTAGGCTAAGGTGTAAGGGTGTAACAAAACAAACAAGTTGGTGACAAAATTTAACTATTACATATTTCTGGAATAGTCTATTCAAGTATTCCTAGTAATTCCCTTGCGGTTGTTCCATGGTACATGGAATAGTCTATTCAGGAATTCTTAGAAATCCCCTTTCGGTCGTTCCATGGTACATAATAAAAGAAAACAAATGGATAGGCCCTGCTGGTTGTTCCAGGGGTATCTTATTCTTAAAGTGAGAGTAAACAAAGGGTTTAAACGGGAGGTTAACTAACTGGTGTAGTTAGTTAATAAATAACATGTAAAGGCGATTTGGGTGTAATCCTAATAATTTACCAATTTAAACAAGTTACTCTAATTAAATCCATAATACTCATCACTGTGGTCTCGAATAGATATACCAAGCCAAGTTCTAAAGTCTACTACATCACCGGCACACTCATATTTTTGTGGAATTTAGGTAAAAATTTGGAAACAGATAAGGCTAAATTCTCAAAAAATTTAACAAGGGTTGTTGTGTGCGGGTTATGTAACATGTAATTTCACAAAAGTATGCTTGAATTTTTTTTAGATTTGAGCATACTTTAAGCATTTTAACGTTTTGTGTGAATATTAAGACAAGTAAACATTCTAATTCCATCCCCCCACTTGAATTATACAACATCCTCATTGTATAGATAAAACATTAAAAATGCAGGAATTAAAAGAATTAGAATGAGAAACTCCCCTAATATTTGCTTGGTAGATTCTCCATGTAGCTTTATCGAGCAAGATTTTGTGTTGAACAGCCGTCTTGAAGTTTCAAGACTCTAACACTTCCAGACTTATAGATACTTCAACCAACTTTGTCAATTTCTTTTTCTGAGGTCTTGTCCAAAATAATAGGAAAAACATGCATTCCTATCTTGGTACCTAAAAATAAATAAATAAAAACAAACTGTATAGGAAACCAATACATCGTATCCATAAACTATGATACGCCGTATAGAAGCTTGTAAAAAGTTTCTAATACGAGTCAGTCTGACAAATACGCCGTATTGCCAGAACTGACAATACAGTTTTTTTTAAAAGTAAATCAAAAGTAAAGACTGATAACGTCCAGACAATCAATATGCCGTATGGTATGGAGCGGATACGCCATATTGATGTCTAGGAACACAGACTCGATAACAAAAATTAAATAACATTCTGGGTTGTCTCCCGGGAAGCACTTTTCTTTACAGAGAATTCTTTAAGTTAGACTTGTCGCCAGCTTCTTTCACCATTCCATCTCATGCATGCTAATGTGTCCGTGTGTGAGATATTCTTCTGCTGATTGATCTTAAATAAATTCGGGTCCTAGATTCAAAACTCCTTTGTAGAAACCCTTAAGCTATTGATATGGATGCGAGATTCCATTCTTCTTGTCCTCATCACTTATCTTCAGTAATGGTAGGATTTTATTGCATTGTACATTGGTATGGTGTTTAAATGTAACACCCCCTTATTCAACATATAGCAGCGAAAGCTAATCTGGGGTATCACTTCATGAATCAACAGTCATAATCATAGAAAATGACTCAAAAGAGACATTTTGGAAAATTTAGTTATCATTCAATAATATATCAGAGTTTTACAAAAAGAGGTCCCAAAGTACATTGAAAACATAAAGTTTGAATGATAACAAGTTTGGACGTCCTCAAGTCCAATGCCACTCCGTGCCATAGATTGCTCAATTACCTGAGATAAACATGCTAAAAAGGTAAGGGTTAAAAGTTTTAGAATTATATATAAAAGGTTTAAATTGTAAACTAATATATATACCAAGGGTATATATTGTCATTTTGAATTCTTAAAGGTATAAAAATGTAATATTTTTATATTAATTATAAAAATATATTTAAACATTATAAGACTCGATTTTATTAAAACCCAACATATTTATCGTTTCACTCATCGATCGAAACATATAAAAACAATTATGTTATATATCTAACATAATTTATCATCTGCTAGCTTTTGAAGAAACTTAAAATGATAAAATATTATCATTTAATCTATAACGTATCACATTACTAGGGAATTTCTTGTAAAGGGCTTCATTTGGGTAGACGTTTTGACGAGTTGCTGGATTTACGATTTAAAGTGTCCTAGCTCCTCAAACGTTTACTACATGACCTATGGATTATGATAGCCCGAACAGTGATACGATGTTTTCACAAGTTACTAAACCAAATGAACATTTACGTTAAACTTTATGAAATAAAGTTTTGAAACAATCAAACTAAGACTTGACATATTACCCCAGGTTGCGTGACGAGGCTATTTACTTCCATTTGAATTAAATTTCAAATCAATCAACTACCTTATGAAGGTGAGTTCATAGTCTCACCTTTACATGTTTTCTAAAATCCTGTAGGGAGATACATGCTATAAACCATGAATACAAGTATTTTCAATTGTATGCTATCCTGATATATTATTGCCTAAGTACCTTCATTTGCCATAAGGCCCCACTATCATGAATCATTAATTACATGTAACCGAATGTACTGGTTGAGTAAGCATGAATGCCGTGAATAGATCTATTGGGACTGAACTTCCTCATCCGGGTAGATAACAACGCACTACCATACGGACGCATATTATTTGAGTAACTCCAGGTGTTTGGCAAAGCACCCGCTAGGGCAATATCTTGTGAATATCTTAAGGTTTTAGTGTCATGAGCTTAGTGCAATAATATAATATTGTTTACCATGATAATTGTATTCATTGCAATTATTACTATTACATTGACTTGTATTCAACTATTACATTTCAAACACTGTGAATTTCACTCAACCTTTGTGTTGACCTTTTTAGCATGTTTATCTTAGGTAATTGAGCAATCTATGACACGGAGTGGCATTGGACTTGAGGACGTCCAAACTTGTTATCATTCAAACTTTATGTTTTCAATGTACTTTGGGACCTCTTTTTGTAAAACTTTGATATATTATTGAATGATAACTAAATTTTCCAAAACGTCTCTTTTGAGTCGTTTTCTATGATTATGACTGTTGATTCATGAAGTAATACCCCAAATTAGCTTCCGCTGCTTTATGTCGAATAAGGGGGTGTTACATTAAACCTCAGATGTGATCGCCCCATTTGGTAAGTTGCTTCATTATTACCATTGTAAATGGTAATCATTCCATCAAACCGTCTTGCTTTAATTCCAACTTCTCTTTAAAATGGTTCGCCAAAAAATAACATCGCCCATTCCTTTATCATGATAATCATCCATATCTTCTAAAACTGCAAAATCTGTTATCACAGAAAAAGTTCTAACGAAGATAGGTTCATTAAGGCTCCAACTACATTGTTTCCCTTGTAGTCCATTTTGTTTTTCATTATAGAGTTATGAAACTTTTTGGACAATATATTTACGTACAAGATAGGAAAAAAATTAGCGTGTAAAAATTCAAAACCTATCATGCATGAAAACTTCAAATTGTAGGCATAATCGATGTGGATCTTCTTATCGTGGTCATA
>BQNB010124919.1:1669-19859 GCA_026074375.1 Tanacetum coccineum
TCACATTTTGTTATTATCAAAACATTGAGAGGTCGAAAAATATAAATAACATTTTTGGACATTATTTGTATTAACATAATCGAACGATTTTATGTAAAGCAAACTGTTGCGATGGCTTCAGCCCAAAGAAATAATGGTAAGTTTGCAAATGTAAGCATAGTTCTTGCAGCTTCAACTAAGGTTCGATTCCTCCTTTCCATGACACCATTTTGCTATGGCGTTATTGCAGCAGAAAATTGTTGAGTAATTCTTTTTATAGTATATATATAATATTAATTATACTCAAGCAAATCTCAACAAACCACCCTTGACCAAGGTGACAAGTTAAAATCCACAAAGAAAATCAATATATATCCGGAAGTATGAATTCCCGGGTCGTTTTTCCCCAACGAGGCGTGAAATTGATGGTTACGTTATTGGTTTGACTTTTCGATGCTTGAATGACAAGGATTTGATTTTGATTCTAAATTCTACGGGAAATTATGGAAATTTAAACTAAGGAAAGCTTAAAACTACGGGAAAATCATAAAAAGGCACGGGAATTTAAACTTAAAACTACGGGAAAGCATAAAAAGGCAAATGAATGACTTAAAATTCTACGGGAAGCATAAATAAGGCATAAAAGAAAATCCTAAGTCTACGATAACATAATTATAAAGGCAATTAAAGTTAAAACACGAAAACGAGAACATGAATTAAAAACGAACGCGACTTAAAACCTAAATTATCGAATTTTAATCCTAAAGTGATTTTTAACTTTTAATAAGCCCTAAGTGACTAAAAAGTAAGAACAAAGAAAACTAGACCAAAAACAGAAGTGATTTAAGCTTAAAAACACAAAAAACGTAAACAGGATTCAAACCCGTTCTTTAAAAAATCAAATTTCACAATTTTATCTCTACGAAAGCAAATTTTTTTTCCTAGATCCTAATTGATAAAAGAAAATTTTAAAAAAAGAATTATATTTTTTTGACTTTTATTTTATTTTTTATGAATTAAAAACAGTTTTAATAAAATTAAATGATTAAAAATAGTAAACTAATTGAGAAAAATATGAAAAAATCATGAAAAGTGCATTGAACTATGCTTAAGCTGAGAAAAATACTAGCTATGAAAAAGCAGATAAAATAAGCTGAAATAAGCTGTTAAGCCAAACTGCCTAAGTCACTATATAAATTAAATAATGCAACAAGGGAATGAAAAAGTCCCAAGGCCGTTTTGTAGAAGAGTGCAGTGTGTGAGGCTTTGTGTATACAAGGGGGAGGTCATGGGTTCGACCCCCATGCCTTCCCTTTTGGAAAAATCATTTTTTTAAAACTTTTTGCACAAATTTAAAGAGGACATGAAAATAATCATTTTTCTTAACTGCAACTTTTTATGAAACGTTAAAATAAGCCAGGAAATAAGCTGATAAAGCTTGACAGAATGCTAAAAATGCACTAAGGCTTAGAGGCTTAAACTGTTTTGGCTATATGGGCTTAATAAGCTAAAGGGAAACCAAAAGGGCTGAAAATTATCTTAGTCCTATATCTAATAAGCTGGATTAATCCTAAATAAGCAAAACTAAATAAGCTATAAGGTAGAAAAATGGCTATCACAAATTGCAAGTTGTGGGGATTTTTAGCTTATAATAAGTCCAAACACCTACTAGCAGCCCTAAGAATAAGCCACCAAATAAGCTCAAAAGTCCCGGATAGGGGGGGGGCTCATAAGTAAAAATAAGCCACAAAACAGATCACACTCTAATACTACTGACTATCTATGCAGCACAAATCAAACCAATATTAAACATTTAGTCCTTAAAATCTAAGATTAAAAATGGGTCAATTTGTCTTTTCCTACTGATATCAACAAGAAAAAAAATGACATACTTTGCATTTAAAAGAAAACAAGGCAAACACAATAAACCATGACTTAGAATACTGCATTAGGGCACAAAATGGAAATACTGAACATACTTTAAAACAATTTTTTACACACAAATTGGAAAATAAGCAATTGGACAAAGATTCCAAATCAACAGATTAACATACGGAGAGTTGACAAACCTTGTAATCAGAATTTAACATAAGCCTTTTTATAAAAACTGGTTTTTTTAAACTAACTACTATCTAAACTGGTTTAAAGTACCTAAACCTACTTTTACCCATTTTAACCCACAGACTGGGTTAAACCAAACACCCCTTTAACTTTGTTAAAAACCATTTTTAGAGCCAATTTGGACTATAAAAAATGTAAGCTTAAATTATGTATAACAAGATTATAACATAAACACAAACAAGTTTCAACAAGATTGAAGAATCCAAATAAGCTGTCACACAAGAAACAGTTTTAAGAGAACTTGAAAGACAATTTTTGCACCAAACTTAATTTTTCATTAAAACAGTAAAAAGTTTACAATACTTAAAAGTAAATAACAGAATTTAAATTACATAAAACTTTAAAAAAAACAAAAACATTAAAATTAAAACTATCCTACTCCTAGTTGTTTTCTTTCTTCTATCTTTTTCTTCTTTATATAAGCTGTCAATGTGTGCTTGTTGTGTTAGTTTGCTGAGGGAGCTCAAAGCTTCATCCTGGCCCTTAAATTTCCTTTGGCTCCAAGTTATATGATCTGAACCCTTGATTCACTTGTCTTCTTCCTTATCCAATTAGAAGGCATGGGATTGCCAAGGTGGATGTGAGCCCATGTGGAGGTGGGGTTTGTTTGGGGTAGAGGTAAAGGTGATGTATTTGTTTGTATGTTGCAGAGAAGAAGGTAAAAGACAATAAACAGTACTTGGGGTTTAGGGTTTGGTGGGAAATGAGGGTTTAAGGGTGCAGGGTAAAGTGTTTGGGAAATTGGCAACAATAGCCCCTCAAGGTATATAATGATATTGCAACGACAGTCCTTGTTTTGTTCATCTTTGGTCCTTGAGGTTGGGATGTGTTTGCACGTAATCCTTTTTGGGACTAACAATGGTTAGTCCTAGAAAAGGACTAACGGATGTAAGGGGTTTATGGTACATGGTTGTAAGTGAGGTATGGGCTTGTTATGTATTGGGCCGTTTGTTTTATAAAAGGGGAAAAATGGGCCAGTATTAATAAAAAGGAAATGGGCTTTTTTTATTTGGATATTTTGGGCTTTTTACTTTACTAAATAACATATTGGGCTGACCCGGCCCATTAATTCGGGTAAGGGTTGGCCCAATAAGATATTTATGTTCCCGGCTTTGGTTTTTTCGTGCTCTTTCCAATTCCGCTCTCGGTTTTGTCCGGTTTGGCTTCGTTTTTCATCCTTTAGTGAATATCCGGTACCTGCACAGTATAAACACAAAAACAAGCATATATATGGCATTTTTATGTGCGATTTTGGTCTCATAGGGTCCTTTTAATTAAGTAAAAGGTATGTGTAATAACACACATACCCAAAATCCGCCCATACTAAACAATTGCTGTCCTCACGCAATGCTACAAGAAATGCACTAGAAAACAGAATATCATTCCCCTCGCTAATTAACCTCTAAAAAGTACTAAGTGTTCATCGAGGGGAAATAAAGAATCAATAGCTTCGAAAAAGCCCCGTTTTACCATTCTTAAAGATATACACATATTTTTGTATTTTTCCTTTTTCTTCTTATTAGCAACTAACTAACATGTTTGACTTTCGTTATTAACATTAGGGATCATAGAACAAGACGCACTTTAATCCTAAAATGCCCCAAAAAGGATAAATTCATCGTTCCCGACTTTTCACTTGTCCCAACTAAGCTTAAAACGAAATCACCGTTAAGTATAAGTTAAGATGCTAATACTACTCATATTGTAATCTTGTAACTTTCGACTCCCCGACAATTATTAATATTTTAATAAGAGAAAGTGCATTTCGAATTTCAACCATGGATCAAACGTTTCGTCAAATTCTATGTTTCACGTTCACCCGAGAATAATGAGTTTTGAAGGCGAGATATCTTCATGTAGCGACTTTCAATGTCTTGCAAACATCCCCAACCTTACTCTAGTGACCAGGCTTTTGACACCCCACAGAGACTAGTATCGGGACTCACGGACCTTCGGTTTCAAAAACTCTTAGGGTTTCGTTTACACATATCTTATTTAATGTAATCATGAAAAGTCTTAGTTCAAAAGCATATTTAAATTTAAGAAAAAGGATTTTCCATATATTTATGTATTTCACTTAACATTAATATAACCATGATGCAATTGTAACCCTCGACCTTTTAGAAGGCTGCAACATCGGTTGTGAGCCGGCAAGATGCAGCAACTTTTATCGGTCTCAGATTATTATTCTTACTATGGGCTTTCTTTTAGAAGACTGCCACATCGGTTGTGAGCCGGTAAGAGGCAGTAAACTTTTATCATTGATAAGTGTAAAATACACATATCCATTTATACTTAAAATAACCCAATTAAACCCAAAACAGACCAAAAATGGCAAAAATATGCTTGTATTTGTGTTTTGTGTGTGCAGGTACGGATAAGTCAAAAATCACAAGAAAACAGTCAAAAGCAAGCAAACACGGACACGAGAATCAGAAGAGTACAAAAAGAAGCCAAAGATCCAAAGCCGAAGCCAGAAAAGTCAAGCCTCAGTCAAATCCCAGTCAAACATTGGTCAATAAATGTCAACAAAACCCATTTTCCTCTTATTATAAAACACAAGGGCCAAAATTGCTAATTCCCAAACTGTTCTATAACTAGAAATAAGAGAGAACCAAAAGACAAGGACCATTTGTGTTACAAAGCCAAAGTTCAAACGAGTTTTACCCATTTCAGTTATAAAATAGGCGGGTAAATCCCATTCACTGTTCATCGTCTTCCCCATTTCACCCTCCACTCAAAACAAAGGGGTTTTTAAAATTAGAGGGTACAAAGGACAATTCGGTTGACAAGGACTGACATGGCAGAGAATTACATCACCAAACCCTCCCATTGGCCAATCCCCATCAAAGAAAGCCACGTCAACAATGGTGAAAGCACAAATTAATGTGGGTTTTTGTACTAAAATACTCACAAAAGAAGCACAAACGTCACATCAATGGAATGACACGCTGGCAATCCTCAGGTGTCCACATTTTGATCAAACGGCCACAAAAGGATCTCAAATGATTGATTAAATGAATGGCAGAGATTGAAAGATTGGAGAGCAGGGCTAGAGATCCTAGAAGCTTCCTCAAAGTGCTATAAATAGAGGCCTCCTCTCACACACGAGACATATATCTAGTGGCTCTTTTTCATATCTAGTTTTTAGTAATTTAGTCTAGTTTAAATTCGTATTTCCCTTAAATGTAATTTTCTTTTTTTCAAGTATTGTAATCAGCTTCTTTAGTTAATGAAATTCAGTTTTTAGTGTTTTAAATCTCATATTCAAAGCTCTCATTTAAAGTCATAAGCTCTCTTAATAAGCTAAAATTGTCTCAATAAGCTCATATTAAGCTCTTTCAGTCTATAAGCTGAAATAGAGCTGTTTGAATTCAGAATTAATCTTATCTAAACCTTAAATCAGTTAAAACTATTATGGATCTTATTGTATTTGAGCTTTTGGAAGGGGATCTTAACTTGGAAGAGATCCCAAGGACTTATACTCTAGCTTATTCATAAGCTAGAGAGCTTGTAGCTGCCTTAATTGGTTCCTTTTGTTTAGCTAAAGGATCAAGTAAGTTTCTCTTTTCATTCTTCTCTAATTTCAGTTTTCATTGCTTAGTCATTGCTTATATGCTTAATATCTTTGCTTATCAATGTTTAAAATATCTCTTATAGTGCTTTTTAGTTGTTTGCCCTCATCTGTTTTTGCTTAAATCAGTTTAGATCTTTATCTTTCAAATTTCTGTCATAAAAATTCATAAAATCCAAAAATATTAGTTTAAATAGTTTAGATCTTAGATTAAGGCTTAATCAGTTGTTTAATCATGATTGTTAAGTTTGTTTTAAGCTAGTTTTTATCTGGTATTTAGTATTTGTTCATTAGATTAGGGTCGTTTTATTAAGTAAAAGGTATGTGTAATTACACACATATCAAAATTCCCCATACTAAACTATTGCGTGTCCTCACACAATGTCATAAGTAAACACTTAAGAAAACTAAGACCCTTAATCCCCCTCGACTAATAACCTCGAAAAGTAGCTAAGTGTTCGTCAAAAGGGATGAAAGAATCAAAAGCTTTGGAAAGCCCCGTTTTTTACCATTGTTAAATATAGCACTTAATTCCCACACATATTATTGTATTTTTCTTTTTGTCCTCATTTTTTTTGTACTTTTCCTTTAAACAAAAAACCCCCCCTAACTTATTTTGACTTTCTTATTATTTATAACTTTAGGGATCATAAAACAAAAAATATGTCAATCCTAAAATTGCCCTAATAAAAGGATAAATTCATCGTTCCCTAGACTTTTCACGTCGCATGCCAAAACCAAGCTAAAGACGAAATCAATCACCGTTAAATATCAGTTATAGATTGTATACACTACTCCTATTTGTAACTTGTGAACTTTTCACCTCCCGACAATGATTTATAACTTAGGTGAAATGGTGCTATTTTGAATTTCAAAACCAATGGATCAACTTTGCAAAATTCCATGTTTCACGTTCCACCCGAGAATAATGAGTTTGAAGGCGAGATCATCCCATGTAGGGCACTTTCGTCTCCGTGGCACAATCCTCATACCTTAGAGCGGCTAAAGTGACTCAGGGCTTTTGAACACCACCACAGAGACTAGTATCGAGAGATCACAGACCTAGGTTTCAAAAACACTAGCTTCCCGTATATACATAGGCTTATATGGAAAAAAGCATAAAATAAAATAGTCTTAGTTCAAAAGCCTATTTAAATTTAAGAAAAAAGAGATTTTCCCTATATTTATTAACTCACATTTACTACACTTAATATACAATTATTCATTCCTAAGGAAATCCTCGACCTTTTAGAAGGCGCTACATCGTTGTCGAGCCGGCAGATGCAACAAACTTTTAATCATCCGATTATTATTCTTACTTATGGGCTTTCTTTAGAAGGCCTGCAACATTCGGTTGTGAGCCGGCAAAATGCAAACAAACTTTATTAGCCCACATTAATAATATTACCTTATCATCATTTTTTTTTCATTACAACACTTTATATTCCACATATAAGAAAATTACGGTTTTAGTAAATTTAAGTATAAATTGAACTAAAATTATTGATATCGATTATACTTTCAGAAATTGTTTTGATATTACGTTTTAATTTTTAAAAATAACTATTATTAGTCCGGTTAAAAGCTTATGGGAGAAAAAGCCACAAATTACATACATGAGCTCTTAAGATTTCCAAATATTCCTTTTTTAGCATCTAACTCTAATTAACTCTATCATTTTTCGTTCTTTTTTCGCGAAGTTTCCGCCGAATGAAGTCTATAAGGTTATATGGAACAAGCTAGAGCTCAACACGCTTAATCGAGTCAAAATTTATTCTTATTCTACCCAGCAGGAAAGTCAAAATTGTGACAAAACACTTTTTTTTATTTTTCAAGTTTTTTAAATTTTTTCATTTTTTTTCATTTTGGTATTTTTTTCAAAATTATTAGTGGTAAAAACAGGATTACATGAAAACAACGACTGCAGACACAATCAAATCGATAGATCCCCCCATACTAGAATTAAACATTGTCCTCAATGTTTTAAGAAGGGTCTCTACGTAAATCCTAAGGCCGTTTATTAAGTATGCACAAAGATAAACGTTAGTCGATAAGATTTGGATATCGGATTCCCAAATTGAAGCTGAGGATGCGAAGCTCTTGTGATCATGGGACAAAACCGCGAGCACGAGAGGCTTAAAACATCCGGGAAATCCTGGACATACAACAAAACAAACACAAAACACGGATAATGGAAGAGGCGAGCCTCCTCACAACAATACACTTATTAGCAAATAGAAAGAAGATAGAATGGATAAGCATGGGTTGCCACCCACGAAGAGCTTGTTTAAGGTCACTTAGCTTGACCCATTCCCCCCTACTTAGCTTTGTCAAGGTATATATAAGGGATGACTAACACCTAAATTTGGAGTGTTGTCCTCCATGAATCCAACAATCGGGCTTTTCATTCTGATGAATACTTAGAACATTAAGGCCTGATGTGATGAAAAAGAAGAGATTTCTCTTTTGAAGCAGAGAACACGTGATTAAAACTTTGTCCATGCATTTTGGAGAAAATAGAAGTAAAGTATCAATCACGAGAGAAAGAGTAGCAAGAATTCTTGTGGATTCGACTTCAATACATATCCCCGGATCGTAAATCTTATTTCTATCTCCGAAAGGAGAAGAATCATCAAGATCGGATCCGAGATCATTAGAAGGAATGAAAGTCCGAAGATCCGCCGTAAAGGGCGTGATGGGTGGGCAAAATATTAGGCACATCCAACCGAGATCTTCCACCACATCAATTTGAATCTCCAAATCGGGATAATCAACATGGAATGAAATCAAACTCGGGAAGGGAGTAGAAATTTTCGTCATCCTTCCGGAGTCGAAATCATCAACTCTCAATACACCGATTGGTATTGAGTCATCCAGACCGGGAAATAGAGAGTCACTATCCTCAACTGGGATAGTAAATGTGGGAAAAGACTCGATGATCGTATCAGAATTAACTTGAAAAGCTTCCGATGGTCTGGGAGTCGAATTGTCGTATAGCAACCTTTCCATAAGACGAATGTCTCCCTCCGGATTAGAATCCTTAATTTCTGGTGAAATTGGTTTTGAAATAGTAAGTTTCATATCGGCGTATCCTCGAGGAGAGAATCAATCTTGGGAGAGAAAGTCATAAAAGTATCACGATTGAGTAATGATTCAAGAAGATAAGACTTGGTGTTAAAACGATCATTTTTTGGAGTAGAATCGGGGTCTTCATTATGAATCAGATTAAACTTACTAGAATTGATTTCCTCGTTAAGATCAAAAAGAGGGTTCGAATAAGTTATAAAACTCATTTCGTGAATTCCTTCCCATCATGACTCTCGCTCGTCATCACTAGAGGTAGAATCGTCGAAGAGAGGATTGGAATACATCGAAAAATTTGTCGTTTGAGAATCATCACAATCGGGCACATCACACTCACATTCATCCTCGGACTCACTTGGGTTTTGGACAAGGTTCTCAACATTAGACTTTATGAATTCGTCTGATTCCGTTTCTGGAATTGTGTCAAGATGTTTGTCCACCATGATGAGAGAGTCCATTTTTGGCGAATCAGGTGTGATTGCAACACACGGAGGAAGTCCATAAATAATAATATCTTTCAAAGGGATAGAACTTTCCTCGTCATCGTCATCATCGTAGCAAACGGGAATCTTCCAATATCGAGCTTTAGTCGCTTGCTCTTCTTCAATTCGCTTTTCTTCATCCTTTTTTGTATATATTGACCAACCATATCACACATGGATGTCAATTGCTCCATAAGCCTCTATAAGCTTATTTTGAGAATTAAGAAGGTCATCTTGAGCATTGAAGATTGGATGATTGACGATATATTGCGGGGGTTAAACTTGGTCAAAACCAAAAGAATTAGGATCATAGCAAGAATTTTGCTCATGATAATAGTCTTCATTCATTGGTTGACAGTGGTAAGTTTCATGAGGACCCTTACAACTTTCACAACAAAGATATTGTTGTTGAAAACATTGAAAGTTTTGTGGGAAATTAAAGTCTTGATTGTATCACGGTTTCGGATAGATAAAAAGAACTTGGGGTGGACAATTGTAACCATAATAAGCGTCGTTCCCACAAAACTCATAAGAATATCTCGAGGGTTGTGGAGGTGCGTTGAAAACATTAGGAGAATCATCAACAAAATTAGGTTTTTAAACATATGGTAATGAATTTCCTTTTTCAGAATAACATGTCGGATCAAAACTTGGCAAAGTTTGTGGGAGCTCATCAATGGTTTGATTGTTGCATGGTTCCGGATTGGAGATAATCAGAACTTTCAGAGGATAATTATAACCATAATGAGCACCTTTCCCACAAGACTTACAAGTACATCGTTGACAAAATATTCCGTCTAACGAATCACCACACTCGTAACAACAATTATGGTCAATATGTGGAGGACTTTGCGAGGAATTTTCACCGGGGTCCTGTTTGACAACGAATGGCTCTTGAGGAGCATTAACAACGTTGGTATTGTCATCGGATGACTCGAAAGTAATTTGAAGGAAAAGTTCCTCCAATGTCTTTCGTGTTAGAGCACATCGTCGACAATATAGACCGTGAACCAGGTTTCCACAATCGAGACAAATTCTTTCAATTTTAAGAGGTCGTTGAGACGATTCGGGTATTGGAACAAGAATCTTGTCTTCAAGACTCCCTTCCAAACAACCACAGTCTGCAGTGTACAAAGCTCCACACGACGAGCATTCTTTAATCGCGTAAAGGGAATTTAAACGACGATTGAATGACGTCATAAGAATTAAACGTAAAGAGAGATAAGAAAAGAATTAAATGATACGAAGAAAAAGAAGATTATTTTTGGGCAAAAGAGGTTATTATAAGGAGATATTTTGGATTTCGAAGTTGTTTAAACATATATTTATTAACGGACAAACGAGGTTGAATACATTAACCATAATCAACTTGCTTCACGGTAGCTCTCTAAAAGAAAAACGCACAAAGGAGCGAAGGAGCAGGAAAGCGTGAAGCTATTAAAAACATTTCTCCTTTAGGGTCGTAGTTCGTAAGAACGACCCTCCTTATACCCCTCTTATAGTTTGTTTATCGATTAAAGGTGAGCCGTATCTCGCAAGTGACACAGAGGCAAGTTTTAAATCTTTTGTTTGGGAACTTATTATGATAATGCTTCAGTTGAAAGCATTATATCGATGATGCTTTTTAATCTTATTAAAGGATAATGTTATTATATTTTTGGTTTTCTTATTTTTATCTTATATACATATAATAAAAAGGAAATGAAAAATATTTTTGTGTTTTTATATTTTTTATATTTTTATAATAATAAGAAGAAAATATTCACAAACGGGAAACAATAACTTCACGAGGAAGGGTCTTCAAGTCACTAATCGTCAAACCGTAACGATATTGTCGCAACACACTTCCCCAGCAACGGCGCCAAAAATTGATTAATTCTTTTTATAGTATATATATATATATATATATATATAATATTAATTATACTCAAGTAAATCTCAACAAACCACCCTTGACCGAGGTGACAAGTTAAAATCCACAAAGAAAATCAATATATATCCGCAAGTATGAATTCCCGGGTCGTTTTTCCCCAACAAGGCGTGAAATTGACGGTTACGTTATTGGTTTGACTTTTGGATGCTTGAATGACAAGGATTTGATTTTGATTCTAAATTCTATGGGAAATTATGGAAATTTAAACTAAGGAAAGCTTAAAACTACGGGAAAATCATAAAAAGGCACGGGAATTTAAACTTAAAACTACAGGAAAGCATAAAAAGGCAAATGAATGACTTAAAATTCTACGGGAAGCATAAATAAGGCATAAAAGAAAATCCTAAGTCTACGGTAACATAATTATAAAGGCAATTAAAGTTAAAACACGAAAACGAGAACGGGAATTAAAAACGAACGCGACTTAAAACCTAAATTATCGAATTTTAATCCTAAAGTGATTTTTTAACTTTTAATAAGCCCTAAGTGACTAAAAAGTAAGAACAAAGAAAACTAGACCAAAAACAGAAGTGATTTGAGCTTAAAAACACGAAAAACGTAAACGGGATTCAAACCCGTTCTTTAAAAAATCAAATTTCACAATTTTATCTCTACGAAAGCAAATTTATTTTTCCTAGGTCCTAATTGATAAAAGAAAATTTTAAAAAAAGAATTATATTTTTTTGACTTTTATTTTATTTTTTATGAATTAAAAACAGTTTTAATGAAATTAAATGATTAAAAATAGTAAACTAATTGAGAAAAATATGAAAAAATCATGAAAAGTGCATTGAACTATGCTTAATCTAAGAAAAATACTAGCTATGAAAAAGCAGATAAAATAAGCAGTAAAATAAGCTGAAATAAGCTGTTAAGCCAAACTGCCTAAGTCACTATATAAATTAAATAATGCAACAAGTGAATGAAAAAGTCCCAAGGGCGTTTTGTAGCAGAGTGCAGTGTGTGAGGCTTTGTGTATACAAGGGGGAGGTCATGGGTTCGACCCCCTCATGCCTTCCCTTTTAGAAAAATCATTTTTTAAAGTTTTTGCACAAATTTAAAGAGGACATGAAAATAATCATTTTTCTTAACTGCAACTTTTTATGAAACATTGAAATAAGCCAGGAAATAAGCTGATAAAGCTTGACAGAATGCTAAAAATGCACTAAGGCTTAGAGGCTTAAACTGTTTTGGCTATATGGGCTTAATAAGCTAAAGGGAAACCAAAAGGGCTGAAAATTATCTTAGTCCTATATCTAATAAGCTAGATTAATCCTAAATAAGCAAAACTAAATAAGCTATAAGGTAGAAAAATGGCTATCACAGATTGCAAGTTGTGGGGATTTTTAGCTTATAATAAGTCCAAACACCTACTAGCAGCCCTAAGAATAAGCCACCAAATAAGCTCAAAAGTAAAAAATAAGCCAAAACAGATAAACTTAATACTACTGACTATCTATGCATGCACAAATCAGAACCTATAACAAACATTTAATCACTTAAATCTAAGATTAAAAAGGGCATTTGGACTTTTCCTACTGATATGCAACAAGAAAAAAAAATGACAGACTTTGCATTTAAAAGAAAACAAAGGCAAACACATTAAACCATGACTTAGACTACTGCATTAGGCACAAAATGAAGTACTAACATGACTTTAAAACAATTTTTTAACACACAAATTGGAAAATAAGCAATTGGACAAAGATTCCAAATCAACAGATTAACATACGGAGAGTTGACAAACCTTGTAATCAGAATTTAACATAAGCCTTTTTATAAAAACTGGTTTTTTTAAACTAACTACTATCTAAACTGGTTTAAAGTACCTAAACCTACTTTTACCCATTTTAACCCACATACTGGGTTAAACCAAACACCCTTTTAACTTTGTTAAAAACCATTTTTAGAGCCAATTTGGACTATAAAAAAATGTAAGCTTAAATTATGTATAACAAGATTAGAACATAAACATAAACAAGTTTCAACAATATTGAAGAATCCAAATAAGCTGTCACACAAGAAATAGTTTTAAGAGAACTTGAAAGACAATTTTTGCAACAAACTTAATTTTTCATTAAAACAGTAAAAAGTTTACAATACTTAAAAGTAAATAACATAATTTAAATTACATAAAACTTTAAAAAAAATAAAAACATTAAAATTAAAACTATCCTACTCCTAGTTGTTTTCTTTCTTCTGTCTTCTTCTTTATATAAGCTGTCAATGTGTGCTTGTTGTGTTAGTTTGCTGAGGGAGCTCAAAGCTTCATCCTGGCCCTTAAATTTCCTTTGGTTCCAAGTTATATGATCCGAACCCTTGATCCACTTGTCTTGTTCCTTATCCAATTAGAAGGCATGGGATTGCCAAGGTGGATGTGAGCCTATGTGGGGGTGGGGTTTGTTTGGGGTAGAGGTAAAGGTGATGTATTTGTTTGTATGTTGCAGAGAAGAAGGTAAAAGACAATAAACATTACTTGGGGTTCAGGGTTTGGCGAGAAACGAGGGTTTAAGGGTGCAGGGTAAAGTGCTTGGGAAATTGGCAACAATAGCCCCTCAAGGTATATAATGATATTGCAACGACAGTCCTTGTTTTGTTCATCTTTGGTCCTTGAGGTTGGGATGTGTTTGCACGTAATCCTTTTTGGGACTAACAATGGTTAGTCCTAGAAAAGGACTAACGGATGTAAGGGGTTTATGGTACATGGTTGTAAGTGAGGTATGGGCTTGTTATGTATTGGGCCGTTTGTTTTATAAAAGGGGAAAAATGGGCCAGTATTAATAAAAAGGAAATGTGTTTTTTTTATTTGGATATTTTGTGCTTTTTACTTTACTAAATAACATATTGGGTTGACCCGGCCCATTAATTCGGGTAAGGGTTGGCCCAATAAGATATTTATATCTCTTGCTTTGGTTTTTCGTGCTTTTTCCAATTCCGTGCTCGGTTTTGTCTGGTTTGGCTCCGTTTTTGTCCTTTAGTGAATATACGGTACCTGCACAATACAAACACAAAACAAGCAATATATTGGCATTTTTATGTGCGATTTTGGTCTCATAGGGTCCTTTTAATTAAGTAAAAGGTATGTGTAATAACACACATACCCAAAATCCGCCCATACTAAACAATTGCTGTCCTCACGCAATGCTACAAGAAATGCACTAGAAAACAGAATATCATTCCCCTCGCTAATTAACCTCTAAAAAGTACTAAGTGTTCATCGAGGGGAAATAAAGAATCAATAGCTTCGAAAAAGCCCCGTTTTACCATTCTTAAAGATATACACATATTTTTGTATTTTTCCTTTTTCTTCTTATTAGCAACTAACTAACATGTTTGACTTTCGTTATTAACATTAGGGATCATAGAACAAGACGCACTTTAATCCTAAAATGCCCCAAAAAGGATAAATTCATCGTTCCCGACTTTTCACTTGTCCCAACTAAGCTTAAAACGAAATCACCGTTAAGTATAAGTTAAGATGCTAATACTACTCATATTGTAATCTTGTAACTTTCGACTCCCCGACAATTATTAATATTTTAATAAGAGAAAGTGCATTTCGAATTTCAACCATGGATCAAACGTTTCGTCAAATTCTATGTTTCACGTTCACCCGAGAATAATGAGTTTTGAAGGCGAGATATCTTCATGTAGCGACTTTCAATGTCTTGCAAACATCCCCAACCTTACTCTAGTGACCAGGCTTTTGACACCCCACAGAGACTAGTATCGGGACTCACGGACCTTCGGTTTCAAAAACTCTTAGGGTTTCGTTTACACATATCTTATTTAATGTAATGGGAAAAGTGAAAAATCGGGGATGATGAAGTTATCTTTTAGACACTTAATTGTGCTTTTTATTCTATGATCCTAAAAGTTACCAATGAGGTAATGAAAACATTACATTATGTCAACACAAATAAGTTGTAGTTAGGTAGTTAATTATCAAGAAAAATCATAAAAAGAGAAAAATCTTTGAAAATGGGAAGTCGGGTGTTTTATAACTTGTGATCTCTTATCTCTCTCAAACAAAAATCTTTGCTACTTTTCAAAGGTTTGTTTTGGGAAATTTTCGAGGTATTTGGTTATAAGGCATGTGATATTGCGTGAGGACACGCAATCGTTTAGTTTGGGGAATTTTGATAGGTGTAAAATACACATATCCATTTATACCTAAAATAACCCAATTAAACCCAAAACAGACCAAAAATGGCAAAAATATGCTTGTATTTGTGTTTTGTGTGTGCAGGTACGGATAAGTAAAAAAAATCAAGAAAACAGTCAAATTCGAGCAAACACGGACACGAGAATCAGAAGAGTACAAAGCCGAAGCCCCAAAGCCCAAAGCCTTAGCCAATTTTCATCTACAAGGGCCAATCTTGCAATTTCCGAAAGTTATTTATAACTTGAAAAAGAGGAAAGAAAGAGAAGGGCCAAATGTGTAAACTTCTCAAACTCCAACAGTTTTAACTGTCGAAGAAGGAGCGGGAACATTTACTGTTCACCCATCGTTCCCAAAATTACCTCGCTATCAAATTAGAGGGCAAATCCAAATTAAAGGGTGCGTTGGTCAATTCAAGGAAGCTCAAGCACAAATGCAAGGACAAATTAGTCTAATCAAGGGGATACTTATCCTAGCTCAAGCTCAATGCCACGTTAGCCATGGTGAAAGCACAAATTTATGTGGGTTTTGTGCTAAAATACTCACAAAAGAAGCACAAACGTCACATCAATGGAATGACACGCTGGCAATCCTCAGGTGTCCACAAATCAATCCAACGGCCACAAATGAAGCTCAAATGATTGGAGAAATGATTGGCCAGGATTGAAAGTTTGGAGAGCAGGGCTAGAGATCCTAGAAGCTTCTTTCAGTGCTATAAATAGGCCTCATTCTCACACACATAGGTCTTTTCTTTTTCATATCTAGTTTTTAGTAATTTAGTCTAGTTTAAATTCGTATTTCTCTTAAATGTAATTTTCCTTTTTCAAGTATTGTAATCAGCTTTTTAAATTAATGAAATTCAGTTTTTAGTGTTTTAAATCTCATTTTCTAAGCTCTCATTTTAAGTCATAAGCTCTCTTAATAAGCTAAAATTATCTCAATAAGCTCATATTAAGCTCTTTCAGTCTATAAGCTGAAATAGAGCTTATTGAATTAAGTATTAACCTTAACTAAACCTTAAAATTAGTTAAATCTATTATGGATCTAATTGTACTTGAGCTTTTGGAAGGGGATCTTAACTTGGAAGAGATCCCAAGGACTTATACTCTAGCTTATTCATAAGCTAGAGAGCTTGTAGCTGCCTTATTTGGTTCCTTTTGTTTAGCTAAAGGATCAAGTAAGTTTCTCCTTTCATTTGTCTCTAATTTCAGTTTTAAATTGCTTAGTTATAGTTTATATGCTTAAATATTGCTTATTTGCTTATTCTCTTGCTTATTAGTGTTTAAATATCTCTTCTAGTGCTATTTAGTTATGTGTTTTCATCCTTTATCTTTCAAATTTTTGTCATAAAAATTCATAAAATCCAAAATATTAGTTTAAATAGTTTAGATCTATAGATTAAGGCTAATCAGTTGTTTAATCAGATTGTTAAGCCTGTGTTTTAAGCTAGGTTTTTATCTGTTATTTTAGTAGTTGATTGCTTAGATTTTCTTTTTAAAAGCTTTACTCAAACCTGTCATAGTCTTAAAGGGGTGTTTGGTTTAGTGCACTCTGAATTTCACTAGCAGTACTATCCTCAGTTAGTACTAGGCAGAACCTTTGCACTACCAGTACTAACCTTCAAGTTAATACAGTTTTTACCAGGTTAGTACTGTTAGTTTAGATTTTGGCTAATTCAGTAGTATTAAGTTTAGCTATAGCTTATTATGAATTTAGCTTTAGTTTTTATTTTCTAGCTTATTAAATAGCTTAATTTTGTTCTTAAAAATCAAATTGAATCAGCAGTACCTTCACTTGAAAGTACTGCTGAACTTTTACACTAGCAGTCTAAACCTTAGTAAACTAGCTTGTGATCTTAGCTTTATTTAGTATTTAACTTTAGATTTAGCTTATCAATTACAGTATGATTTAATTTTTTAATATAGCTTAATACATTTTAAGTCTTAATTTGCAATTTCTAGCTTATTTTCCTAGTTTAAATTAGCTGTCAAAAGTCATAAAAAGCCTTAAAATTCCAAAAACAGTAGGAACTTAAGTAGAGTCTAAAGTTGTTAAATTTGCTTATAAGTCTAGATTTTATAGCCTATTTAGATAGATTATAAGCCCTTAAAGTTTTAGAGTCCAGTTTAGCCTTATAAGCCTTTAAGCTCATTTGGAATTTGTGCTCTCTTGCTTATTTTCTGAGTTTGCTTAGTTCATGCTCAATTTCAGTAGTTTAAAAGCACTTCTAGGTTGAATTTCTTTGCATTTTTAGATTAAACACATCATAAGCTTCCTAGATCATTTTTCCTTTTTCACTTTAAGCTTAATTTGAGCTTAATATAGCTGTTTTGGTAAAACTTAGCCCAAACCCCTAGTTTCTGTAACAGCTTATTAATAAGCTCTTTTTAGAGCTTATCTTATTAGTGGATTTCAGACTATAGTGCTTTTGTTAAAGTTGTTCTCCCTAGCCTCCTTTACAACTTCGCTTCTTTGAGTTTTCCATAATAAGCACTTTTCAATTCTCACCTTATTTTTGGGTCTTAATTTGTGATCGGGGTAGATTCTCAGGGTAGAAAGTGTAACTTCTTGATCTTAGTTGTTTTTCAGTTAGTCCCTCCTTTGTTCTGTTAGTTTCTCTGTTAGTGTAACGCCCCGACCCTAAAGGGTAGAAGTATTACAAATATGGTGTGACATCAAAGGCATACATAATCATAACACAAGCATAAACAGCGGAAGTCTTAAATAAATAACCAAAGGAAAATAAGTCAACATGACTTATGGTACATAAGTCCTCAAAGGATAAACACATCCAACCGAAATAACAAATGTCTTGAAAAGAAACAATTCATATATCAAAGGTAAGATCTCTAGGG
>BQNB010124920.1:0-19859 GCA_026074375.1 Tanacetum coccineum
ATATACAAGCATTTTAAGCATAATTTTGTCTTTTATGGGCTATTTTTGATATAAAACGGATATGTGTTTTCACACATATCATATACCATAATTAACAGTTCATGATAGTTTTAGGCAAGAGAGTGGTCTAATCGCTACTTAGGCGACATGTAAACATGAGATGATAACCAAAAACACTTGTGTCCAATGAAGAAATAACCATTGTATTCATAACAACTTTAAATACTTAAATCCATAAGTAGAAAGAATGTGATATCAATCAAGTAACCAAGTTTGTTATGAGTATGTAAACAATTTTGTAAACGTGTATGTAACCAAGTTACGAAATCAAGTATACAATCAAGTATGTAAATTGTAAATGAATGTGTAAACAAATTATAACGAGCATGTATTCTCCCTGAGATTTGTAAAGTAATTGTAAAACAAGTGAAAGAGGGGCTATAAACTCACCTTGATGTCGTAGAACGATTGGCAGAATTGCACATATTAAGCACAACACAAACGAAAACCGGGACGGCTCGACCAAGAAGTTACGGTTTATCTTAACGGCTAAATCCCACTACTCTAGAATGATGCATTTGGGTTTCCCGATGAATGGTTACATCAACGCGACATGTTGATAAAAGGGTTTAGATTTCAAGTTGTAATAGTTTGGTGGTTGGTTAAATAAAATAAACCGAAAAGCAAACGCAAAGTATGTAATATATTCAGTATATATTACATATGAAAAGTGAACAAGTATATAATTCATATGGTGAGTTATATAACAAAGACAAACAATCAAATAATAATCGAGGTATATAATACTTTTCAGGTATTATATAAGAAACGCGAGAAAATAATTGAAACAAAATATTTCGACACATGTTCGGAAATCACCCATTTAATTAATAAATCGTTCTTGCATAATAGAAAACGTACGTTTTAAAGTTTCGGATTAAGTAAACAATGTTTTTAAAGTTTTTGCAAAAGTTATGTTTTTATCTTCTAATCGGGAATTATAAAATATTATTTTATAATTTAGTATTTCGTTTCCTTGACGGGTTGTAGTTAAAATAGTTGTCCCACTTGTAAAAGTATATTTTTTTGTTTGTTCGTCGGGTTATTGTATAATAACAAATTAATAATCTTAAAACTATATAACCTTTTCCTTTTACCGAGTTTCTAAAATAATAGAAGTTTTAGTGAAACATTACTAACTATAGAAACTTATAATAATTTCGACATGACCTTTTTGTTTATATGACGTTCCCCATTTTTACAAAACTCAATGTTTTCCACCTTAATTAATCCATGTTGTAATACCTGCGTTTTTCAATATATATAGACGAGATCAAATAATAAATAAAATAAGTAAAACCAAACACACCCTGATACAGGGCTGCTGTACCAAACACGCCCTTATAGGCTGTTAACAGCAAAACCAAACACCCATTACGGTTTCCTGCTCACCCAAACATACCCTTACGGTGTTTCCTACTCACCCAAACGCACCCTATGTGGTTTTTTAGCTAAACCAAACGCACCTTTGGTGCAGTTTTCTAAAACCAAACGCACCCTTGTGGTGCCGACGAGAAACCCAACGCACCCTTAGGCTGTCAATAACAACCCAATGCACCCTATGGCGGTGATGGTTATGGAGACGATGGAGTGGTGGGTGTCGGCGGATGGTGGCCGGAGGCGGCGCCGGAAAAAAGTAGAGAGTATGTGTGTGTGGTGGCTAGTATAAATGAGTAAAACCCTAATGACTTTGATATATATACTTGAAAGTTTAAAAAAAAATTATAGCAAGTGTAGTATAGTCTAGGGTAAGGGATGTAAATATTCTTAGAGGGACTAAAAACGTAACTTTCGTTAAATAATGGTTCAAGACTCGTTTAAGCTAGACAACAGATGATTTAAAACACGAAAGTTGCGCTATTGTTTTCCAATTAATTTTTCCCACGAAAATGAGTATTCACTCGAATATTATTTCATAAATGTTTTATAAACTCAATTAAAAATGTTTGTGATTTATTGCGTAGTCATCGGGTAAGTTTTGTCCGTAAAGTAAAACTTTAAGTTAAATGTTCACGTTTTCAACAAACGTTTTTCAACAAAATGTTAAATAATTTATTAATTATTTTTATTAAATAAATTGTGATAATTAAATATAAATTTAAATAATTTTGTGTCGATACGCGTTGTTCTTGTTTCTAAAATTTTGCGAGGGTATTTCTGTCATTTTTTGCTTGTTTTCGGGTCTCGGGCAAAACTAAAAACTTATCCGGAATGTCGTTTTACATCAAATTGCTTTAGAGTCCGGGTCGTGAAAACGTGATTTAGCGGGTCGTTTTTGATAAGTAAACTTAGGAATAACATATATCTTCTCGTTTTCAAGTCAAATAAAAAAAAAAAATTGCACCTGAGAGATATGTAATAATAAATATGATTTATTATTTAAATATGTTCTGAAAAATTACTGATTACGCGGAAATCGTTTTTATGTGACAATAAAATATCAAAAGTCAAAAAGTCAAGTCGGACTCGAAAAGCCAAAGGGTAAAATAGTCATTTAAAATTTAAAAAATTGCCAGTTGTTACAATTTAACAAAAACATGACTTTACGAAAGTATAAAGTTCTTCGTTACGTTACGACGCTCTTACGAAAAAATTACCGTTTTCAGAAAGTTACTATTTTTGGAAAGTTTCCATTTTAGGAAAGTTTAGAATTTCAGAACGTTAATACCGTCCCCTATATTTTCGAAGTCCATACTTCCAAAAACGCCCTGACGAAACCTAAACGCCTACCTTCTACATCTATCTCGCTAGAACTTACTATTTTTAGAAGTTTTCTGTTTTTAGAAGTCCCGACACCCCGGACGTCAACATTGTCTAATAATAATAGTTGTTAAGTCCATTTCACGCCTAAACGTTCTATGGTATCCTAAAAGTCTAGTTTTCCATTTTTACTTCGCTAATAGTGATTTCACGTTTATTACATACTTTCCATTTTTAGAAACCTCAAACGCCATTCCGAAAATATGTTCATTACATTTCTAATGTTCCAAATTAATATATAAGTGCTACTATATGTTTCGCCAATGTTTTGAAAGCTCAAACAAACCCGAAAGTGTTCAAAAACCCATATTTATATCCCAACCAGCAACCACATTTAAAATTTCCTGACATGGTTTCGTGATTCTTAAAACGGCCATAACTTGGTCGTTTTAAGCCCGTTTTTGATGTTGTTTATACCGAAATGATCGGGGAAACATTAACTACTGTAATCTTAGAGTTTTATCACCTTAAAACATTTTAAACACCCCTTAACCTACTTATAAATTTTAGACAACTTGCACACTTAACCAAACACTTTTAAAAATCAAACCAAACTTCACAATAGTGCCTAATCTAACCTAAACCCCATTTACAACTAATCCAACATCAAATCCACACTTATATCCAGCCTAATCCTATCCTCATCATCATTTCAACACACTAATCACCTCAACCTAACCCTAATCACCATAAGTATACAAAAGAATGATAACATCTTTATTATTTCACAAACCCATCTTATTTATTTTTGTAAAATCAACACAAACACATGTATTATGGATTATTAAGAAAGAACATACCTTAAAGATTAAATCAAAAGAAAAGAGGTTTAAGTAAGGGCTTACAATAGATGAAGAACAAGTAAAAGAAAACAAGATCTATATAGCTAAACCATAAATCATGAAAAACCCCAATTAATACATGAAACACTAACTTTTAGTTCTTCAAGAAACCTTGAATTCAATGAAACCCCTCTTGGAAACACCTTAGATAAGCTTAGGAATGAACTTGAAATGGTTGGAATCAAGAGAAAACGGAAGACAATCACCACCCATATGGTGGTGGTGGTGGCCGTGGGTTTGGGATAAGAAGAGGAAGGGAAGAAAAATCTTGGAGTGGCTTGTGTATGTTTTGTAACCTTAGAAGTGAAGTAAGGCTTCTATTTATATAAGTAATTTAGGGTTTAAGGGTTACCTTGGCTTAGTAAGATGGCTTGAACCATCTTGATGGTCCTTGTGGTGTTGTCGGTTTTGGGAAGGAAAAAGGGAAGACCAAAGCCAAATTTTGTTAGCCATGGTGCAAGACATATTACTAGTGCATTTATGGTCCAAGGTGGTAGTACATATGTAAGAGTATCATATGAAAATGTTTATACATGGGAAATAAATCCAAATGTGTCATTTTCATGCACATATGGTGTTATTTTTGAATATAGAAGTATAAAGATGCTTCTTGATTTAATTAGGAGCTAGGAACCAAAAATGTGAAGTTATGAACCAAAAATTATTATTGATATTTTGGGTTTACATGCAAAGGTGGTGGTTTTTCGGGGTTCCGTTGGACATAAAATGCTAAAAACGCGAAACGCACGCGAAAAACGTAAAAATTGCAAATGTAAGTGTACGTAAACTACGTAACACTATAAAATGATTAAATCAAGAATAATATGAGTAGACTAAGCTTAGTCCAGAGTTAGAACGCGTCCGATAATGTCTTTTAATTTTACGCGGGATAACATCCCAGTTTTAGGTCAAATTCAAACGTAACGTATAAAAGTCAAAATAGTGAAAGGAAAAGTTTAAAATAATGACCAGAAATTTACGGGGTGTGACAAGAAGCATAAGCTATAACTTTCTCCTTCTGCATTAACACCACACCCAATCCTTTGTGCGAGGCATCGCAGTAAACCACAAAGTTTTCGCTTCCTTCGGGTAAGGATAGGATTGGTGCACTACAGATTTTATGTTTCAATAGTTGGAATGCCGCCTATTCTTTTTCTCCCCATTCGAACTTCACATTCTTCTGAGTCATCTTGGTTATAGATTTAGCGATTTTTGAAAAACCTTCGATGAATCTTCGGTAATATCTGGCAAGACCTAGAAATTGGCGAATCTATGTTGGAGTTTTAGGTGATGCCCAATCCTTGATTGATTCAATCTTGGTGAGATCAATGTAAATACCTTGGCTATCAATCACGTACCCGAGAAATTTCACTTTCAGAAGCCAAAATTCACACTTCGAGAACTTGGCGTAAAACTCTTCATTCTTCAGTAATTCTAAGATTTGCTTCAAGTGCTACCCATGCTCTTCTTTATTACGAAAGTAAATTAGGATGTCGCCTATGAATACTATCACAAACTTATCCAGATATGGGTTGCACACCCGATTCATCAAATTCATGAATACCGCTGGTGCATTGGTCAATCCAAAGGGCATTACTTAGAACTCGTAATGACCATAGCGAGTCATAAATGATGTCTTATGAATATCCTCCTCTCGAAGTCTAAGCTAGTGATAACCTGATCTCTGGTTGATCTTCGAGTAAACACTATATCCTTGTAGTTGGTCAAACAAGTCATTAATTATTGGAAGCGGGTAACAGTTCTTCACGGTTAGCTTGTTCAATTCTCTATAGTCGATGCACATTCCTAAAGGATCCATCCTTGTAGGATATTGGATATCATAACACAATGAATATGGTTAGGGTTAGCCGAATTTTAGAGAGAGAAAGACTAGAGAGAAAACTTCTAGTGAGAGAAAGTGAATGCATGTATTATGAAATGACCAACCACCTCTTCCATGGGATGGAAGAGGTATTTATATGTCTTACAAAACCGGCCCAATGGCCTTGGTATGGCTTACACGTGTGGATTAATACCCGACCCATTACCGTATGTCATACGATTAACATTAAACTACAAGCTACGATAAATGGTAAAATACACGGGGTGACCGAGTCTTTTTCTTAAACGTAACAATCCCCCCCCTAAGGGAGGTCACCCTAGAAAATACTAACTTAAGCTCAACAATCTTCTGATTGATCTTGTGTTCCAGCTCGTAGTCTTTGATTCTTCATTTGATATCTTGTACTTTGATGTAGTGATCTTTTATCTTTAAGCTTCAGCTTGTTCCTTAGCTCGACTTTGTGTGTGATCTTGAGCTTCTTTGAGATCATCAGGCAAATGTAATCTCTAATCATCATCTTGTGATCTTTTGCCATTTTGTGATCTTGTAACTTTTGGACCGACATGCTCATACCTTTCTTGATCTTGAAAGCTTGAATATTCTTTGTTCTTGAAGTTCTTTAACTTTAACACTTAGTCCTTTCAAGAAGGATGTGTAGTATTAGAGTAGCGGAAGCCTTGAAGCATTTACTTGAGCTTTCATGATGTCTTAAGATGTGTTGGTAGAGTATGAGCATGTGGTTATGAATCTGACTTGTCTCCGGCTACCAACTGTAACCGTCGGGAATACCTGCAGGTATACGTTAGTAATAAACAAAAGAATCTTTGTTGACTTTCGTTGAATACGGTTGTAATAACCATGGTTCCCCATTAATCAGTATAAATACTACCTGTGATCAGGTAGAATTCAGAAGAATCTTCGTGACTGGGTTTTGCAATTGTACTAGCAGTTCTCAATATCAGAGCTTCTCAAAGCAGACAACGCGATATGAGTGAATCAGTGAAATACTATCTCACCGATTGAAGAGAAAATTGATTTAAAAATCAATCGACGTGTCACTTGTAAAAGTGTTTTTGTAACACATCGAGAGTTTTAAGCGTTTATCAAAATTCATCAACCGTCAATTCATAATCTGGACCAAATCGATATCCAGTGTCACTAGTTTGATACATTTAATATCTCACAAGTCACCTACCTAGAGCTTGTTTGATGTTGGCTCTAGCAGGATTTCTATCTTCACTGTAAATACTTAAGTATCGCTCGGATGTTCTGCCAATACCACAAGGATAATGCGTAGGACTCTTAAGATATTCCTTGTTTTTATAGTGTGTGAAAGACAAGTATATTGGAATAGTGTCCTAATGAGATTTATGGATGATCTCTTAGCTTTAGACTCAATAGTGCATTTTTGTTTTAGTGATCGGAGGCTGGAGCTGACTGCCACCTTTTCAATATCAACTAACTTAGAGTGAGAAAGTCGTTAGAAATGTGTGAATCTCCATGAGAAATAAAACAAGAGTCTGTTGAGAGACCTTAAGTGGCTAGGGAGGGTTGTGCATTACGTCACTGGGTCCATGACGACTATCTTCAATACCAGACAAGATCTTAGTATTTTTGATAGTTTATGCATTGACTTGGTTTCTGCCTAAGTGTATGGAGGGCTTCTTTCTTTTCACCCTTTATCCTTCCAATTTTTTTTCATTCTTCAACCCCTTTAGTGCTTACCGAGACTTCATGACTAGTACCTTGTTGGGTTTGTTCCAGTACTAGCTCCATCTCAGTTGGCACTATTCCCTTATTCTCACTTTTACTCCTTTTTTATGTCATACCTAAGGACTTCTACACTAACTAGTGGATTGTCCCTGGGTAGATCCCTTCGGTTCTGGCTGGATCATGGGAATGAATACCTAACCTTACCAACCTTATAACTCCGATAAAATTAAATGCATGGTCGGTCATTTGGTACTGTTCTCCGTGCCATAAAACATTTGAAAAACTTAACCAAGGTACTTGTGATATAAATATCAAAGCTTTTTGTACCTCGATTATTTTGGCTTTTCAGAAACGCTCCCCTTCAACATGTGCATCGATATTCGAAAGTGTTTAACACATGAGGGATGGAGTACACACATGAGTCCATAAAATCACATTTCTATAAGTTTTCATATTTTAATCACATTTTCTCCCCTTATCAAAAATTTCAAACCCTTTGATATTTTGGATATCTATTGATCTTCCAAATATGTAGAAAAACTGGAGACAAAATTGATGATTATTCATAAAGCCGATTGGGGAACATATTAATGCTCCCCCTCAATCTATGAGGTTATGTGTGAGTGTCAAGTATAATAATTTTGAAAGATTTTAAGTTTAACAAAAAACTAATGAAAAATTTATACATTGACACTTAACCAAGGTACTTGTGATATAAATATCATTATTTTGGCTTTTCAGAAATGATCCCCTTCAACATGTGCATCGATATTCGAAAGTGTTTAACACATGAGGGATGGAGTACACACATGAGTCCATAAAATCACATTTCTATAAGTTTTCATATTTTAATCACATTTTCTCCCCTTATCAAAAATTTCAAACCCTTTGATATTTTGGATATCTATTGATTCAAATATGTTAGAAAAACTGGGAGAAAAATGTGCTGATTATTCATAAGCCGATTGGGGAACATATTAATGCTCCCCCTCAATCTATGAGGTTATGTGTGAGTGTCAAGTATAATAATTTTGAAAGATTTTGAGTTTAACGAAAAACTAATGAAAAATTTATACATTGACACTTAACACCTAAAGATACACTATATAATAATAATGTACAAGATATAATATACAATATAAGATGATATTGACCTGAGTATCGGAATGATAAGATCATTTTGTTCTGTTGATGAGTCTGTTGTCAATATCTCTTAACCTTCCACTAACAAAGCTTTCGAGACTCCTAAAAATTCGCCTTATCTTGAGCCGTCTCTCAATAAGCTTGATGAACTCTTGGCTTCTCTATTTATCATCTTCAGTCTAAATCCTCCTCTCCATGCCTGGATTGAACTTGAATAGCTCGTAGTCTTTGACCATAAAATCCAGCTTTTCTAGAATTCTCGTCAACGTGCCATCGCTGAACTTGTGCACTTCAGATTCCCGCATCATCTTTTTCTGATCATTTCTATCTCTATAGATTACAGCCCATGGCTTGTGGACAATGGTGTAGTCTTCTTTGAATAGAAAATCAGTTGCATCCCATCTCGGTTGTGTAAGGTTGAGCTTCATTTGATAGCTCTCAATATCGAGTTGCAAGTCTTCCACACATTGTCTAATGACTATGTTCCGAATCTACAAGTTAACTGCATTGAATAGATGAACTTTGTCAGCCTTAAATAAGTGGTTGAGCTTGCCTTGAAGATGAAGTAGGTACAAGTCTTCAAAATCATTATAGATTTTTGAAGTCAGCTTCCAAGATCTTGTATTCTTTGTAGTCAGCTCTGCATAAACAATCTCTTTCAAGAATGTGTAACCGTATATGAAGTAGGTCTTGAGACTGACAACACTAAGAATCCTCATGTGGGATCTGACTGCACTGCGATTATAAGGGGCACTGTGTATTGTAATGTAGAATTCCTTGCGCTTGAACCACCAGTATGAAATACCTGTAGGCTGCACTAATATTGTAGTCACGTTCACTTTCACTCTATAGTGACGGTACTAGTTCTTTAAGCTCGAAGTCTGGATAGTAAGCCGCTTTCAGCTTGCATATTTACAAAGCATTCCTTCTTTCTTTGTCACCCGATACAAGATATTCCAAGTCTTTATTGAAGAAGTATTGAGTTTGATACTTGACATGGTGTTCCTCCTAGAGGTAAAGGTTTGTTGATGTCATGCACGACCCGATTACCCTTAGGATTCATCAAATTAATTTGTTTCGTCAGTAAAAAGTGGCACTCTTCCCTTTGAAAATGAAGAGATATGCTACTCTTGTGAAATGGTTTGACTAACTTGTAAGCTGGACCTTCCAAATCATCTTTAACAAGCTTCGACTTCCCAATCTGTTTGCAATACCAGTTGATGAAGGATCCCATATCTCTAGTTTTTCGAAGTAACTTGTTTTCTTTTGGATCTTTATATGTTTTGGCCAGTGCATCAGCCCAGTTGTTCTCAGTCTTAGGTAAATCATTTAGAGGAATGACCCAGTCTGGTTTAGGTGTTTCCGGTGCTTCTTTTTCTTGTAACGGCTTCAACCAGTCTGGTCGAGTCTTGATCTTTGGAAGGTGGGCAGTACCGGTATCTTCTGAGTCTGAGAGATACATATTGTTTAGTATTGGATTATCATCAACAAGGGGTGGAGAAGCAGGCTTTTGCTTGGAGGATCTGGAGGGAGCTTCTCTTATGTCAGAGGTCTTCCAAGCTGAGGACTTATGAACTAGAGGCTGTTTTAAAGCAGAAGCATCAAAATCCTGCCTTTTCTTCTTTCTTCGATCAGAGTCCTTTGGAGGAGGTGGAGGAGGATCTTGATCATCATGGCGTCTCTTGCGAGATGTAGGCAATGCTTCTTGAAGTTCATCATTGTTGTCACGTTACAAGGACACTTCAAGAGCTTCGCAGAGAGCTGCATGTTTTGGATGCGATCTGTAGGAGCCACTTTCAAACATTCGATCATGAAGTATTTATTTCATTTGAACTTCAGACAAACTCTTAAGCGGTCACGAAGTGGAGCTTAAAGAGCATTGTTGACAACTTCTTTAACGACCTCATTGACTTGTTTTTCAATCTTTGAATACAAGTTATGATTCTCCAGATTGTAAACCCTAAAAGCAAGAGCTGTAGTTTTCTTGTCTTGGAGCCGGTGTTTCTCCTTAAAGTCGGTACTTCTCTTTTCCAGTGCAAAGACATGATTCGCTAGGTCAGGATCTGTTGTGCTTTGTTGTCGTGGAGGTGGTGGTAGTGGAAATGTTGTTGTTGTTGTTGCGGTTGTTGCTGTGAATATGGGTTCTTGAGCACGAGGAGACATAGGTTTGGGAGGTGTGAGATCGATGATTAGAGTGGATAGTGGAGGAACTGATGACGAAGCGTGATAAATGGGAACAGTGACCATGGATTCATCTTTAGTTTCCATTTTAGCTTTTCCTGGTTCTTCTTTCGTAGGTTTGTCATTAAGGAATTGATCACCAAAGGTAAAAGTACCCTCAATATTCTTCATTGATGAAAGAGTCCTGGTTGAGCTTGGTGGATTCTCTATGAGGACATGTTCCTCAGTTGTATGCTTCAAGCTTTCATGTACTTGAGGGTAAACTGTAGCAACGAAGTCTTTGTGCATGGGTTCAGGGTTTGGTCCAGCCTGAACCACATGACTTTGTCCAGGGTTTGATCCAGCCTGGTCTTCTTCCATGAGTACACGCTCTGGTAGAGGTCGATACTCGGGTGTTTTACCAGGGTCTGATCCAGCCTGGCCTTCATCAAGTTCAACAGTTCTTTCCTCAAGAGCCACCATGTTTGATACTTCCTCACCATGTTCTTCTTCAACATAAAGAATCTCAGTATTCATCTCACTGTTAGATTTTTCTGTATCAGCACCAGTTTTAGCATCTGCAGGAGACGGAGTATCACGGACCACATTCGCGGATGTATCATCCTGAGGTTGTACAAAGGGTCCAGTAGATGTATCCTGAGTTGCTGGAGTTCGCCTCTGAAATATATATTGGTCCATGGTACTTTTCTTCTTTGGCTTTTGCAGATCTAGAAGTGATTGTGCAGCTTGCTCATCAGAGACGATGCCTTTCCCCTTGCCTTCAACTTCTGGGAGTTTTTGAATGATCCCTAAATCAGGTTCACGAATGGCCACTCCGCTGACATGTGCTTGAAAAGATTCCAAGCTCATTTGAATACCACTTTGGAGATTATATTCATCATCTTCCACTTGAGGTTCAGAAGCAGGTTGATCTTCTTTATCTTCTTCGTCTACAAGATGGTCAGACCTCTTTTCCTTGCGAACTTTCATCACTTTACCCTTGCGGATTTTCTTTGAGGGAGAAGGCTGGGAGGTTTTCTCTTTCACAGGCTTAGTGTGTTTGGCAAGAGCAGGCTATTTGGCAGGTGCAGGCTTTTTAGACTTACCAGCTGGAGGAGCTTTCTTCTTCTTCCCACCCTCTTCATCTGTCACAATAGTCGCTTGACGGGGTTTACGGGCAGCCATATCCAAGTATTTCTGGTAGTTCTCTGAATTATGAATGACATCAGTAATCAGGTCTTTGGGAATAGGCATTCCGAATACCTCATCAAGTTCTCCTTTGGGGACGAATTTGAGATTGCCGAGTGAATAGTCATCTGCCGTAATGTGAAGAGGAGACTGTGGCCTTTTGTGAATGTTGTGTCTGCCTCCTAACCAGCAAATGATCAGCTTGGTGAATCGCCAGTATGGAATAACATGAGGCTTGGGCTTTTTGGTGGGAACTTTTAGATTGGCCGCATCAGAAAAGAAGGTCTTGATTGCCTAAACGAACTCTTCCCAGATGAGTTCTGCATAGTTTATGTTGGTTCCCGAGACAACACCCTACAATATTTAAAGAACTGGGTGTCTAGGTCTATCACTACCAGAAGTCTTGCCCGTTAAGCATTGGTTGATCATAGACAGAATGGTTCTCCATGGCTGATATAGACTGTTCACGTATATCTTCGAGACAAATTAGAGTTCTTCAAGGTATCCCAGATTGTTCACAAAATCTATTACCAGATCACCAGCTGAAGGTGCTACAAAAGGGTGTACAGAATCCTTGGGGGTGATTCCCAAAGCACTGCGAAGAAGATCAGCATCCAGAGTAAACCACAGTTCATCCAGTTGGAAACTGTATACACTAGACTTGGTATCCATTGTAAGAGTGTTCCAGAATTGCTGAATGTAGATTAAAGGAACATCAGCTGATGCAGTAAAGGCACTGAAGAAGTTGGTGTTCTGTAGGATGTCCACTGAGAGATGAATGATTGGATTCTTCTGCATGTTTTGAAGATCCATAAGAAGATTGCTCTTTCCAATCGGCAAGCGAGCCTTGACAGGAACCAATTGTTCATTGGTTCATGTTAGAGCATGACATTCTCTTCAGCCATCTTATCTGCTTAAGAGTATCAACAAAGATAGACAAAATAGCAGATATTTGATGTTAGACGAGAATATTAGCCTTGTGATTGAATTACCATGCCATGTTTGATTAAAGTTGTAATATAATTCACATTGATTCACTAAATATCCGACAAGTCCAATAACAAGGAAACTGAGCCCGGATGGGAGTTAACAAGTCAATTGGGCCTTTGGATTAGGCCAGATATGGTTATTGGGCTTAATGGGCCTAAACTTGAACAGTGGCCCAAATCGCTGCGAAGCAGTTCACCAAACCGCCGGGAATTGGTTTGGGCAAACCGCTGCGAAGTGGTTTGGGTAAACCGCTGTGAAACTTTATTGACAAACTGCTTTGATTAAAAATAATTAATTATTAAAAATTAATATTTTTAATTAAACCGATGTGACCAAACCGCTGTGAATATTTCATTGTTATTTAATCAAACCACTATGGATTAGAAAAAAAATTAAAAATAGCGGTTTGACTATTTTAATATAAAAGGTATAATTTGACCAAACCGTGGTGATGCTTGAAAGCAAATCACGGTCAACCTGTTTAATTAAAATATTAACAAAAACAACAAACCACTACCAAGAATCTTAAACAAACCGCCACGATGAATAACCTAGTCAAACCGCTGGGTAGAATAGCAGTTTCATGGCAAACCGCTATGAAGAAAACCTAACCCAAATTCAATTTTCTAATATTTTGGCAACTACAAACTCAATCCAAGGCATCTTATCTCATGCAATCTCCTAGAAATCCTTATTAACACCCTATACATTCACATTTCATCAAATTTGAGCATTACACTACCATTTAAGCCTCGAAATCTTTTAAAAGTCTTAAGGAGGGCATGCAATTGAGTTTAAGACACTGCAATAACATCTTAACAACAAAAAAGAGCATTCAAACAGTTTAAATCAGCAACCAAACTGCTGTTGACTTTGAAAGTCAAACATCATGCAAAAATCATCAAATCGCGCTATCTAGAGATTGGGGATCTCAAACAGACATCAAAACATCATCATTATATCCTAGAGAACAAATCCCAATACTTAAAACAACATCATAAACACAGATAAGGATTTAGATCAAAAGCGCATGTAAAATCAAACTCAACATAAAAATGTGTTTGATCTATACTTAAGCAGCAATGATCGAGTGTTTATTAACCCTAAACGCATCTATCCCAACCACCAATTTCCATTTCCAAGCACAATCTTTAATTTCAAAAACCCTAGGATGCATTTCTAGAGATTCTAATCAATTTAGAGTGTTTTGTTATGATTCCACTAAGATATAGATAGATCTAATGACATAGAACAAGTTTTAATTATTACCTTAGCAAGAAAAACACTAGAAATCAAAGATTGAAGGTGCTACAGTAGCAGTGGCGGTTTGCCTGTTGTGTGTGTGTGTGTTTTTATAAGTTTGATCAGATAAGCAGAGGTTTAACCAAAATGGGCAAATCACTGCCTTATATACCCTTTGCTTTAGCTTTGGCAGTTTGAGTCCCTAGGGTTTCTAACTTCTTTTATATTCGGTTATAAGTATTTTAAGGTTAAAACTAGTTATGGATTTGGCAGAATTAGTCCTTGTGGTTTGTAAGATCTTGGAAACAAGTAGCAAATAGCATTTGGGCCCCTAAACTTTTAAACAAATGACAATATTGGCCCTTTGATTTAATATTAATTAACTCCCCTTCAAATTATAACCCCTTTTAAATACAAAAACCTTTTCCGTTAATTGTGTGATGTTTTAGAAACCCGTTTGATGAAATAAATTTGAAATTACTCTACCCTTCAAACAATGACCCGTTTTCTATTTAAAAAGTTATAGTCGTTGTTTGAGTGGACAAATTTATTGTAAAAGCACAACCTGATTAATTTTCAATAACACTTTTTCCACCGTGGTTAACACAAATAATTTTGAAGAATCAACTAAGAAAAAATTATCTGGTTAAAAAGAAGACTTCTCTTCTTTAAGAAGAAATAACGCACTGAAATGTACATCACTCTTGTTAACAAGCCAAGGTTATGTACAAAGTATTCATAACCCATGATGCATAGATATGAAGTAATCTATGCCCTGGAAAAATTAATTACCTGTTGTTAGGAACATCTGTCTTTTTGGAGACATGCTTTCCTCAGATTGAAAAGCGGGTTGCAGTCTGAAATAACTGCAAGCCATAAAGACATGTTTTAAAAGGTTTGAACTTCTGCTCGAACTTTATTTAAAGACCTGTGTCATTATTGAATGACAATTTTAGGTCCGTAAATATTATCGATTTTCAGAAGACATGCCTTAAAAACTATTTTTGGTATTTTCTATTTTTTGATTTGTATGGTTTTTGTAGGTTTTATATTTTTGTATTTTCTTTTGGTTTTAAATATGTACATAGGATACATGAAGACTATCCTTTACTCATCATTTTCTTCTTGAAGACGTTTGAGAGTTTCTGGAGACATACTCTTCATTCCAAGCCGCAGGAGTAGAAATTCGAACCGCTCTCTTGGTAATGGTTTTGTGAATATGTCCGCAAGTTGATAATCTATCGTCATAAAGTAAAGTTCAACCACGCCATTCTCTACTTTCCTTCTTATGAAATGGTGGCGTATGTCGATGTGCTTTGATCGAGAGTGCTGGACATTGTTGCAGCAGAGAGTGATAGCACTATTGTTATAACATTACAGAGGTATATTATTGAATGCAAAGCAGTAGTCCGTTAGCTGTGATCGCATCCAAAGGATTTGAGCACAACATCCAAACATGGCAATGTATTCAGCCTCTGTGGTTGAGATAACAGTGCTTTTCTGCTTCTTCGATGACGAGCTTACTAAATCGTCTCCTAAAAACTGAGCTCTTCCTGATGTACTTCTGTGGGTATCCTGACAACCTGCATGATCTGCATCTGCATAGGCTGTTAGTGCCATAGCGGTGTCCTTCGGATACCAAAGACCCATGTTAATGGTTCCTCTGAGGTACCGAGAGACCCGCTTAATTGCTTCAAGGTTCTTTTTGGTAGGCTTATCCTGATACCTAGCACCCATGTACATAACGAATACAATGTCTGGTCTACTGGCAGTGAGGTACATTAATGAGCCGACCATACCTCGAAACCGAGTCTGGTCAACTGGAATCCTTAAGGGGTCCTCATCCAGTTTTGATCTATCCACCATTGGTGTATCTACAGGGTCAGAAGTATCCATTCAATATTTCATTAAAATTTCAAGAGCATATTTTGATTGGTTAATAAAGATGCCTCCGGGACTTTGAGAAACTTGTAATCCTAAGTAAAATGACATTTGTCCCATCATTGACATATGAAATTTTGAACACATATCTTTTGAAAATATGTCACAAGCTTTAGGACCAGTTGAGGCAAATATAATATCATCTACGTAAATTTAAACAAGAAGAATATGTTTGCTTGTTTTCTGAGTGAATAAAGTAGGACCCACTACACCCTTGGAGAACTTGTTTCCCAGGAGAAACCTTGATAATGTGTTATACCATGCCCGTGGAGCCTGTTTTAAGCCACAAAGAGCCTTCTTCAGACGATAGACATGTGTAGGATGATCTAGATTAACAAATCCCTCAAGTTGACTGACGTAGACTTCTTCTTTTAGCTCGCCATTTAGAAATGCAGTCTTAACATCCATCTGGTAGATGGTCATGTTCTTGATGGCGGCATTTGCAATGAAGATTCTGATAGCCTCTATCCGTGCAACCGGTGCAAATGATTCCTCAAAATTGATACCCTCCTCTTGACGGTACCCCTTAGCTAGTAACCGTGCCTTGTACTTTAGAACATCACCATACTTATCAAGCTTGACTTTGTAAATCCACTTGAGAGCGATTATCATGACACAATATGGTTTTTGAACTAACTCCCATACTTGAAGTCGATCAAATTCGTAAATTTCTTCTTGCATAGCTTCAAACCAACAAGCTTCAGCCATGGTAGTCTTGAAATTCTTGGGTTCGACTTTTGAAAGTACAGAATTGTAAAAGCACTATAAGGCATCGGTAGCTAACTGTTTTCTGGCAGATATTGGACGAGAAGGATTACCAATGACATTATCAATCGGGTGGTCCTTTGTCTATTTTCTGAGATGATCATGTGGTTGAATAACTTGGTGGGATTCAGCTGAACTAAAATCTCCTGATGATGACTCTTCAGAACTAGGTTCTAGAGCAAACACATTTACAAAGGGTTCGTCATCAGCTTAAGCAAAAGGGTTGTCTTCAAAAGTAGGTCCAACTGCAACACCTTGATGTGAGATAGGAGCTTGTACTTCTGAAGATGACGGTGAATGACTTGGAGACGGTGCATCTTGTTCAATTATTGTAGAAGAAGGTGTACCGGCTGAAACAACTAGAACTTAAACTATGTGAGCAGGTGGCACCGGTCTTTCAATACTAGGAGGTTCAAAGTATTCATCAAACATCAGTTGGAATAAAATCTCCAGATCTTTATTGGTTGGTGGTACATAAGGAGCTGCAGGAACTGGATTTGGCACAAGCCTTGAATTGATTTGTCCATGCGTCATCAAAATAGGCTCGGGTCTTGTACTGATGTACACAAGAGCCATATGATCAGTTAGCTCATCGAATTGCACGTGAATTGTTTCCATGATTCGTCAGGTTCTTTTGTTGTAGATTCTATAACCCTTCCTATTAGGAGCATAACCAACAAAAATCCCAATATCCATTTTTTCTTTCAATTTTCCAAGGTCTTCGCTATCATTTGTAGGATAACAAAGAGCACAAAAAATACAGAGAAATGTAAGATCAGGTTTCTTATCATGCAATAGCACATATGGGGTTTTGTTGTGACGAGTATGAATTAGTGATCTGTTTTGGGTGTAACAAGCAGTAGCAACAAATTCTGCCTATAGAAACATCGAATCTTTAGAAAATATCAGCATTGTTCGAGCAACTTCCATAAGAGTACGGTTCCGTCTTTCAACAACGCCGTTATGCTGAGGAGTTTTCGGAACAAATTTTTGGTAAGATATGCTGATACTTTCATAGAAATTAGTCAGAACTTGGTTAACAAATTCTGTTCCATTATTGGTTCGGATGTATCTGATAGTTTTATTGAGACCAACTTGAATTTGCTTTAGAAATTTAATAACAAACTCTGGAGTTTCATCTTTTGATCTCAAAAACTTAACCTATGTAAATCTTGAATAATCATCAATGATGACCAAAATGTATTTCTTCTCGTTAATACTCTACACTCTCATTGGTTCACACAAATCCATATGAAGGGTATGAAAGACTTCCATAATGGTGTTTTTAGATTGGGGTTTGTGGGTATACTTCTTTCTCTTTCCTAGTTGACAAGCAGAGCAAAGATGGTCTTTCTCAAACTTCAACCTTGGTAAGCCTCTTACCAAATCTTTTCATGCAAGATCATTGATGGTATCGAAGTTCAAATGGTTTAACCGATGATGCCACTACCATGATTTGTTCTTGGAGGCTTTTGACAATAAGCAGATTGGAGAGGACTTCATCATGTCTTCAATAGAGATAGTTTACAGATTTGAGCCATGAGAACCTTTAAGTAGCTCCACACCATCTACATCTCTAACATAACACGAATGTTTTTTGAATACAACTTCAAGATCCAAATCACAAAAATTGTCCTACAAAAAAAAGATTGTGCCTAAGTCCTTCCATATAATATACCCTGGAGATCATACTGTCACCAATCACGTAGTCTTCATAACCCATAATAGCACCAAATGATCAATCCCAAATCTAACTGTCCCGATGAACTTTTTCACGAAATTCTTAAGCCGTGACCGATTCCCCGTCATATGTTTTGAGCAGCCCGAGTCCAAATACCAAAGGATGATCTGTACAACCTGCATTTAAAAACATACGAGGATGGAGAGTTTGGTATGTTGGATCCTCAATTTTTGTTGGGGTCCTGTTGGTTAGCAGAAATAGTAGTATATTTCATAGAAGTATCAATTACCTTTTCCTTTTTGTTTCTACGTTTGTACCTATTTAATGGTTTTTGAGAAGTGTTACTAAATCTCTCATTGATTATAATTTCACTAGTAAACGTGTTCAGGCTGCTGGAAAGGCACTACTTTGGATTTATTAAACCTAGTTAAATGGCACTGTTCTCCTAAAGTAAATTTCCTTTTAGTGGGCTTCCATTGATAACCAACATTAGCAAACAGGTTTCCTGTTGCTTTCAAAACCTGCTTGACTTTGGTCATAACATTTTTAACAGGCGGGTCATGTACAGACTTCAAATATTTCACAACACACTTATCATGATTAGCATAAATTAAGCATTTGTAACATGTCTTGCACATAGAATTAGAATTTGAATTAATTACAGTACGCTTAGAGCTAATACTAGAATCAACACAATTCTTTTGTTTCAAATTTGACTTATTGTTCCTAGGGTGATCTTCTACTTTCTTCTTGTTGTCCTTTTGTAGCTGATAAGATCCTATTGTTCTTTGTATTGCTCCTAGGTTTTGACCCACTAGCTTCAGTGGAACTGTTTACTCATGTAGAAGGAATCACAGGGACATTAGTCTTATGCACTTTTTGTTGCTCAACATGTGTTTACGTGTTATTATTTGAAGTTTCGCATTTCCCTATAAGGAACTTGCTTATTCCTATTCAAAGGGGTAGTAGCAACCTTTTTATCTCTTTTACTGAATTCTTTCGGACAAGTAACAATCACATATTCTAATAGTTCTTGAGATCGTTTAGTGTAAAAGCAAGCATTCTCAAGTGTATTATCTAATGGTTTTTCAATCCCAGCTTCTTCTACTATCTCACGAAGTGTTTCTACACTTTCCTTAAGATGTTTGAGATAATTTAAATGAACTTCCTTATTGTTCTTATTGCGAGGGGATTGGTTCAACATCGATTGCATACATACCAGGGGCAAGCACTTTTGGTTTTACTGTAGGCATAGTGACGCATTGCATTTTTCCTTTTAGCTGAGCCTTTAGTTTCTCATTTTCAGTTAATAGAGAGGATGTCGTTTCAATAGTTTTAGCATGCGTTATCTTGATAGAATCATACAATTCCTTGTAATGTTGCTTAACTTTTTCATTCTCTGCCCTAAAACGCTCATTTTGTTCTTGAAGAGCAGTGACATGTTCTGTTAACTCTATGTTCTGAGAATCTAAGACCTTAAAATTAAGAGTATGAGCTGCCTTACTACGTCTCTTATTCATGTGAGAGATTT
>BQNB010124921.1:3144-19859 GCA_026074375.1 Tanacetum coccineum
TATATATACATATATATATATATACATATATATATATATATACATATATATATATATACATATACATATATATATATACATATATATATTAATGGAGGTCGTGGTGGAGTCCCTGACTTTGCTACTATCATCGCTCAGTAGTTGCAAAACCTACTACCCACTATTTTAGCACAAGTAAGAAACCACGTTAACAACTATGGGAACAATAAGAACCAAGATGATAATATCACCAATGACAACGACCAGGATGATGATGTGTCATTTTATACATTATTTTAGGGTTATTTAACCCCTTAAATCATGCAAATATGCCCAGATTATATGCTTAATCGTTTGATTTTATGTTTTAGCATTTGGATGGCATTTAGAGGAAATACACGTGACTTGGGCTCTTTTGGAGAAGAAACAGACAAGACTACGACTCTACACAATTTATCTTAAAGAATTGTGCATACAAAGCGAGAAGACAGCGTCGCAAGCATAACACGACATCATCATGATCTTTCTAGTGACGGCGCCAGGACGCAACCGACTTAAAATAGATCTAGAGGATTCGACATGGTAATGGCGTCGTGACCACTACTTGACGCCATCGCAATGATTTTCTTATATATATATAAAACTGATTTTAGGGTTTTAAGAGTGTAACTTTGTATAACTTTTAGGTGACAAACCCTAGTCATTCCAGCAGCTTTTTGACCGTCTTTGGGGCCTCAAAATCCTATTGTAACTGACCTTAATCAATGTTTTAATCAAGTAAGATTGTTGATCTTTAATCATTCAATATGTCTATGTGTTGTTTGATTGATTTATGCTCTTGCTTTCTTTATAACATGCTAGGCTAAACCCTCCTTTGTATTTACTTATGATTGTATGAAACTTAGATTGTAGATCCTTTTAATGTTGCTTCATGTGATGGATGTGCGCGTTAGGCTTTAGAAAACTTGACATACGATTTAAATTGGCATAGACGTCTAGGGAAACGCGAGTGTGTAGAAAGGATACCATCGGTAACAGTCTTCATACTACCTTACCCCCAATATGGTTGATCCCTCTTAAGATATTTCAATTGCATTTAATATACTCTTATGGGCCTTGTAATAATATTCATACTACCTTACTTGCGCGTTGCCTTAATGGAATATCAAATAGACGGCGGGTTCATGTAATTCGTTCATGACTTAGGAAATACTTAGACAGATCATCACGAGTGTGACAAAGCAACAGGATTAGGAGAAGAAATCTAAGGAGTAGTACATGATTAAGTAAATACATATTTTTATCATAAACTTATCACAAGTAGATTAGAATATATTTAGTTTAATTAGTTAAACAAACCAACCTCTCAAACCATGATTTTTACTGCTTTCTATAAAATAAAAATACAAAAAGAATCTTCTCTCAACCCCGTAGACATCTGTTAGATCTTGATCGAGCCTTCCCAACCTATTCCCCTAAATAATGATAACAACCCCCGAGTCTTTTCTATACTACACTACAAAGATTATGTATACTGCCTAGGGAATTGTAAAACTTCTTGTGAAGTATTATGACAACCCGCACACCAGAGAGTAATGTTAGGACTATGAACAACCACTATGAACAACGGATGAGGTGGTTGTTCATACAAGGAGTTCATGGATTGTAACCTAAAGGATTATGATGGAAAGGGTGGTGTGATAGTCTACACTCGCTGGATTGAGAAAATGGAATCAGTCTAAGATATGAGTGGGTGTAGGGAGAACTAGAATGTTAAGTACACTACCAGTTCTCTTATTGGTAAGGCACTAACATGGTGGAACTCCCAAGTCCCGACTAGAGGCCGGGAAGCCAAAGTTGGCATGAACTGGGAAGACTTTAAGACTTTGATAAGAGAGGAGTTATGTCCAAACAATAAGATGCAAAAGCTAAAAGCTGAGTTTTGGTGTCACGCCATGGTCGGAGCTTGCCATGCTGCGTACAGTGATCGATTCCATGAGCTTGCTAGGTCAGTCCCTCATTTGGTTACCCCTGAGAACAAGAGAATTGAGAGGTACATCTATGGCCTTGCTCCACAGATCCGTGCGATGGTGGCAGCAACAGAGCTAACAACAATTCAGAGTGTTGTACTAAAAGCTAGAATGCTAACCGATGAAACAATTAGGAATAGAGCATTGAAGAAGGTTACTAAGAAGAGAAGGAATAGTGGAGAGACGAGTAGGGATGTAAATGTTAGGGATGATAACAAGAGGTCTAGGACTGGAAGGGCATTTACCACAATCACAAACCCTGTTAGGAAAGAGTACACGGGTGCCGCACCCAAATGCCCAAACTGCAACTATCACCATCAACCCCAGGTAAATTGTCGTTTGTGTATAAACTGCTACCGATTCGGGCACATTGCCAAAGATTATAGGGTAGGGCCTAGGGTAGTGAATCCCCTAAATGCTAAGAACCCGACTGCAGCTCATGGGGCGTGTTTTGAATGTGGTGGTACTAACCATTACAAGGTAGCATGTCCTAGGTTGAACCGAGCCCCAAGACCGGGAGGAAACCGTCCAAATCAAGCAATGGATGTCGAGGGAGGACAAGGTCATGGAAACAATGACAATTAGGCACGTGGAAGAGATTTTATGATGGGAGCAAAGGAGGCTCGCCAGGACCCAAACATAGTGACGGGTACGTTCACTTTAAACAATCATTATGCTACAACTCTATTTAATTCTGGTGTCGATTATAGCTTTGTTTCCACTACCTTCATACCACTGTTAGACATAGAGCCCAGTAACTTAAGTTTTAGTTACAAGATCGAAATAGCTAGCGGTCAACTAGTAGAGATCAATAAGGTTATTCGAGGTTGCAAACTAGAGATAGAAGGTCACATCTTTGATATCGATTTGATACCATTCGAACACGAAAGTTTTGATGTGATCGTAGGAATGGACTGGTTGTCTAGGCACAAGGCCAAGATTGTTTGTCGTGAGAAGGTAGTTAGGATCCCACTACCAAACGACAAAATGCTTAGAGTCTTAGGAGAGAGACCCAAAGAGAAGGTGAGACACCTCTTGAGTACGAAAGCCGAGGAGCAAAAACTAAAAGATATCATAGTCGTTAGAAACTTTTCTGAGGTATTTCCTGATGGCCTATCAGGATTACCCTCATCCTGAGAAATCAAATTTCGTATCGACCTAATCCCTGGAGCAATGTCGGTCGTGAAGTCTCCCTATCGTTTGGCGCCCTATGAAATGGAGGAGTTGTCGAGTCAACTCAGAGAACTCTAAGATAAGGGTTTCATTCAACCAAGTTCATCGCCCTGGGGAGCACCGGTATTGTTCGTCAAGAAAAGGGATGGTTCATTTAGGATGTGTATCGACTATAGAGAGTTTAATAAGCTGACCATCAAGAACCGTTATTACCTCCCAAGAATAGACGACCTATTCGATCAACTACAAGGATCACAATATTTCTCTAAGATAGACCTTTGGTCCGAATACCATCTGCTGAGAGTGCACGAGGACGACATTCCAAATACTGCATTTAGAACTTGATATGGACATTTCGGGTTCACAGTAATGCCCTTTGGTTTGACGAATGCACCAATGGTATTCATGGACTTAATGAACCAAGTATGTAGTCCTTACCTAGACAAGTTTGTAATAGTGTTCATAGATGACATCTTGATCTACTCTAGGACTAAGGAAGAGCATGAGATGCATCTAGGGTTAATCTTGGAACTGCTCAAGAAGGAGAAACTGTACGCAAAATTATCTAAGTGTGAATTTTAGTTGCAAGAAGTGCAGTTCCTTGGGCATGTGATTAACGGTGATGGCTTACATGTAGACTCTAGCAAGGTTGAAGCTGTTAAGAATTGGGAAGCCCCTAGAACTCAATTAGAGGTTCGTTCATTCTTAGGTTTAGCAGGATATTACCGCTGATTCATAGAGAATTTCTCTAAGTTAGCCAAACCCCTTACCATTTTGACATAGAAGCACAAGGAGTACGTTTGAGGAGAGGAACAAGAGAGGGCATTTCAGACCTTAAAGGATAAGCTCTGTAATGCACCTGTTCTTGCACTCCCCGAGGGACCAGAAGATTTCGTAGTATATTGCGATGCGTCAGGTTTAGGACTAGGTTGTGTGCTAATGCAAAGAGTTAAGGTGATACCATATGCCTCTCGACAGTTGAAAATTCACGAGAAGAATTACACCACCCATGATTTGGAATTAGGTGCAATAGTATTTGTTGGAGTATGCTCGTGTCATAATAACTAATTATATGGCTAGACACATGTGAGCCTATGGGGTCACACACATATACACTGAGGTACCATTTTATATATCGTTTTTATTGTATGTACGGTATATAAATAACCTACGTAACTCGGGATCAATATTGGGCTTATAATAACTAAGTATAGTACTTAATCTATTGGACTTAAAAATCAAATGGGAGGCCCATTTGAGCCCATGTATGGGGCCGGCCATATGGAGGTCTAGGGGAGGGGATGAGATCAAATCTTTGGTAGATAAATATTTGATATCTTCTCATTTATGTGATTACTAATTTACCATAAATCTCTCCCTACTTCCTCTCTATATAACACGGCTCACAAACACACCTAAAAACATGTGTTTTTGTTTTCTTGATCCAACTTTTGTATCTTGTTCTTTCAAAAGTATTTTACAGGGATACATGGTTAAGACTAGCATCTATTTGATATACAAGGAAGTGTAGTGTGGATACATCATAGAGGTGATCTCCATTGATCACTTGGTTTCATTGGAAGTGTTGTGTTAAGGTGAAGGTCACCATTTGATTCTACCGATCACGCTACAAAGGTACTACTTTTCTTGTTTTTACTTTGATTGATCATATGACTCTATGGATCCGTTGATAGGTGCTTGTTCCACTGTGTTTAATATTTGTTTATATGATAATCATTTAATTCAGCACCTATAGTGGTATCATGAGCCATCATATGATGTCATATGATCATCTTGTATGCGTAAAAATGGCTAAAAATACGTGTTTTTAATGGATTCAAAAGGAAGATTTTAAAACAGCCCCTAGGGACTATTTTTTGAAATAATTCGACCCAAATAGTGTCTTATGATCTGGTAATTTTGATCCCATAGCCATTTGTTATGCATACTTTAATTGGTTTTGTTATCGGGTACGTGTAAAAGGGCCTAAATCGCGCGTTTTGGAATGATTCTTGAATCGGTTTTAAATCAGCCCTTTGGGCATTATTTTCTGAATTAATATGGTTGTTATAAGGTCTTTAATATAGTACTAAGTTATCCTTAACCTATTGGTTACACGTACAAATCGAGGTTTTAATTCTAGTTAATTTATTTCTTCGATTAGTTGGCTAACAATTTATTTCTTGTTAATTATTTTGTATCCATGGCAAATACATGCATGGTTGGCCATGGACTTAGCCAACACCTTGTTAATACATAATATTATGGTATTATTATGTTGTGTATGCAAAGCCGATGAAAACCATGACCACTTGTGAATTGATTCGCTAGTTATTGCATTTAATTTCATTTTTGGGTTTGCCATTGTTTCGACTTCTTTTGTATGCTTTTAATTTTCATTTTAGCCATTGTTTGGGCATTTTATAGTAGTTATATGATAGAATAAATGTATTCAATTATCAAATTATTGTAACCGTTGTTTGAATTCGAATGGCGCAAGAGTTAAAGGCATAGAGTCAAATTCGGAGTTGCTGGAGTGACCTCCACTAAAAATGTATTTCCCGGAGTTTCATAAGGAGTTAGAGGTTGAAATTTTTGGAGCAGGAGAAAAACTCATGAGGCTACAACTTTTTCAATTGGAGCTTAGATTGGGGAAAACTCCTTCTAGGAGTTTCAGACCCCTAAAGTCAGCTGAAATTTTATGGCAGTTTTAGGTTTCAAGTTCATTTAGGGTTTCCCTTGCTCATGATGGTTCTTGGAGCAAGTGAGAGCCCTCCTTGTGGTTGTGTGGTTAACCCTTAGTTGACTTCTTGGTTCTCGTGATGGCTCATGAGACCAAGCATAGGTTTTTCATCGGTTGAGGCTTTGCATACTTGTGGTTCTGTTTGTTTGCTTGCTTTTATATATATTTGGAATATATATAACTTGCAAATATTTTTATAAAACTAAAAATAAAACACAAACCAATTTTAAAAACTAAATCTTTGATTTAGTTTAAAGTTTAAATATGATTTGAAACTAAACACTTGTTTTTATATAAATAACACTAAATAAATGTTATGATTGTTATTTAATTTATGTATTGTTCAAACTAATATTTATTCCACCTAGGTTATATATTAGTCATGAAAATGAACAACTTGCCAAACATAAATGATATAAAACAACTATTAGACTTAAGTTAAAAATAGTTTTTTAACTTATGCTACGAAGGATGAATGCATGCTTCCTCGTACACACTTTTTGATCATGTATTTATCAAAAATAATACCCGCCAAATTTAAGTCATGTCGTCCAATTGGTTAAGAACACTTGCATTTGCTCTAAACTCTGAGTGAGACGTAGGTGAATTGTAACCCAAGATGATTATTCTCTATGCGTGAGACCTAGATATATTCTCACATGTTCTCGCATTGGATGACTTAATAGAGTTAAGCAGGTGAGACCTTGGCTCGAGGCAAGGATGGGACTAAACATGCCATCCTGACATTGTTTCTCCGGTTAAAAATGTCATGAGTCCCATATGGTCTAAGAATTGCACAAGTTTTTGCAATTGGTGAACGTCACCTACCTATTGAATCTATCAATGCTAGCAGATCAAGTGATGTGATGGTGGAACCTCAATGAGGATCTTAGCCTTTCATTCAAATTAATTGTTTTATATTATAAACAAGGGTAGTTAATTTTAAAAGGATAATTATCAAAAATACTAAATTGAACTTTCTAATTTCTACTAATGACATTTATGCAACACAAAGTGTAAACAAAAGTTTGTTTCCTTTTCCTTATTAGAAGAAGACAAACGAAGTCTTCTTTCCTTGTAAGAAAAAGACTTATTCATATCCTTTCTTCTTGTATGAGAAGCTATAATAGGAACACTTGAATTTTCCAATCCTAATCAAACTCAAAGCATACTTACTCGAGAAATCGTTTTATCTTGTAAAAGTCTAACGGTTAAGTACGGTTGCACATCTTATTTGGATGACTAGAGAACATGTATTCTATAGCCACCAAAATGATACATCTTGAAGCGTCAAGACATGGTATGAGTTTTAATAATTAGAAATGGAAATCTCAATAAATCGCGAAAGAGAAAAGGAAATTAATAGCATATTTTCTAGTAGTTTTCTTAAATCGATATTTTTCCTAAGATTCTACACACCTTTGAGGTAATGTAGAAAGAGGAATTGCATGCAAAACTTTTAATTTAAAGAATGTTTATAACTTATTTTGATATTTAATAACTTGCATAGCTTAACGGCTTAATAATAAGCTTCAGATAACTTATTATGGGCTTAAAAGTCCACGGCCCAATAAGCTAAGCCCAAACCATGGCTTAGTCTTGGTCCGTGAACCTTGGCTTCTTTCGTGGATTATTTGTTATACTTACTTTCTTAATGGGCTTAATAATGGGCCTAAAATGGATTCTAAAACTATTAAACAATATTTTGGACTACTAACGGGCCTTAAGGCCCAATAAGCAAAAACTAGTCATTTACAGAAAATAAAAGCGTACTTTTGATAACGATTTATACTTATATACACATATTAATAATCGAATAATCATTTGAAGGAAATGAGTCTTGGAAATTAATAAGAAATATGGATTTTGGTCGTTTTGACGGAATTGAATTACTTAAGGGAAGTTGTTTGAAAAATGAGGTTTAAAAACCTTGGAAACATGTTATAAACGAACGGGTCATGCCGAAATTTCATAAAAATATTATACTTAGAATATTTTATAAAAATATTAATTTCTTAAAAATCTGACAAAAGGTCGAAATAAATAAAATATTATTATTTTAATAAACTGACTAAAAGACCAAAATATATTTTTAAATTTTATAAATTATAAAACTTCTAATTATAATTAAATGTAACTAAAACGTTTCATTTTTCATAATCAATACAATTAAACTAGGTAACTTAAGACTACCGAATAAATTATCGAAACATAATTAATAATAATTATTATCTAAGTCTAGATATTTTCTCGTCTAATTTTCCTAAATATTATAAGTATATATATATATATATATATATATATATATATATATATATATATATATATATATATATATATATATTCTAGCATGCGTACCTTGATATATACTTTCTTCGAGTCTTAATTACCAACCATCACGCAACCAATGACACGAAAAGTGACCGTACAACGCATCTTTTAAACTACTATGCATCAATCTTAAAAATACATTTAGGAAATCTATATTTAAAATCGGACATTAACTTGATTAGGTCATGTCTGGAAGCCGTTGCATACCATAATTTGATCATATCATCATCTACTTATCGCTTTGTTTAAAGGTGAGTTCTCGTAGCCTTATTTTTAAACTCTTTTCCGTTGGGGGAAAATGATACTCAAACCATATTTTAACTACTTTTAAATTCTGTGCAAAAACTTTTTAAATGCTTTTGGACAATGCTATGTGCCTATGTTTGCATGTATGAATTCTATGTGAACACTTTATAAATGCTTTGCAAATGCTATGAGATCTATTTATGCAAAGTTCCATTTTTGTATTTCACAACTTTGCCGACTATGTAGCTCCAGCTGGTAGGCGATAGGTTTAGAAGACTATAAGCGCGCGGGTTAAATTGATATGTTGATTTGGGTTGGGTTACCCTGGTTTGATATGTTGATGTGATGATATGTTGATATGTTGGTATGTTGAATATTTAAATTCTGTTATGCGCATTCTGCTTTCATATTGCACAACTGTTCACTCTTATATTCTGGCACAGCAACTAGGTTTTTCTAAAAACCTACGAGCTCACCAACGTAATGTTGACCTTTTCGAGTATTATTTTTAGGTAATGTGAATGATCCATGAAGCCAGGTTTAGAGACTTTTAGCAGACCTAAGTGCATCCATTCTATATCTGATCCTTTATAGTTGCATTGAGACTATGTTTCAGTTTGTCTATTTGAATTCCATTAGACTTGTATCCCTCCGGATGTGAGGTGTTGATTGTAATAAATTTTAGACTATGTGATGTGGTTCAACTCATTTTGACATAAGTCCTACACTTGTTGCGAGAGATGTTTGTAACACTTTGTTTAAGAGCATGGATTAGTTCTATCTATAATAACGCTTTGTGTTATGATATCATCCACTGACACGGCCCGTGATATCGCCGATGTCCAGGGGTTTGAAACCCGTAACGGACATCTCCCAATCAATTCCGTACTTAACATACGTTTACAAAATTAAGGATCGCGAAAATCTACCACTTTAATTCAAAACTTACATCTTGAGTTTTATAATCACGTATCAACGAATAATCGATCCTTCAAATAATACCATCGGTTTAAGTTTTAACGAACCGACTATCTTCATAATTTTCCTCCTCTTTTTGCAGTGATTTTCTAATCTTTTCCATTTTTTTCATACTATGAATCTCGGTTGTAATTTCACCATCCTCAAGATCATAATAACTGCGGATAATTTCTTCGATAATTCTTTATTCTTAAAACGTACCAATAATTGTGATGGTAGTAAAAATACATTAGTTTTGACTACTTTTTACATTCTCATTGCAATGTGCAAATTTCCCAACCATAACAGAGATAGAAAATGACACAAAACTCAAGAAATACATACTTTACACTTTAAGCAACTAGCAACTGATAAATGGACTTAATCTAACAGGGTAGGCTAAGGTGTAAAGGTGTAACGAAACAAATAGTTGGTGTTATCCTAAAAGATTGGCTCTACAGGTTTTTCTAGGGGTATCTTACTCTAAAAATGAGAGTAAACAAAGGGTTTATACGAGGGTTAACTAACCAGTGTAGTTAGTTAATAATACAACATATATAGGCTTTTTGGGTGTAATCCTAGAAATTTACCAATTTAAACAAGTTACTCCATCTAAATCCATAGTACTCATTATTATGGTCTTGAATAGATATACCAAGGAAAGTTCTAAAGTCTACAACTTTACCGGCACACTCATATTTTTTGGGATTCGGATAAACATTTAGAAACGGATAAGGCTAAATCCTCACAATATCTAATAAGGGTTATGTGTGCACGTTATGTAGCTAGTAATTTCATAAAAGTATGCTTGAAAATTTTTTAAATTTGAGCATAATTTAAGCATTTTAATGTGAAATTTTTTTTTTGTGAAAAATAGGACAAGTAACATTCTAATTCCCATCCCCCCACTTAAATTATACAACGTCCTCGTTGTATAGATAAAACATTAAAAATGGAAAATAAAAGAATTAGAATGAGAAACTCCCCTGATATTTGCTCGGTAATGATTCTTCATGAAGATTTTATGAGCAAGAATTATAGATTATTAATACTTCACCAACTTTGTCGATTTCTTTCCAGCGAGGTCCTGTGCAAAATTATAGGAAAACCATGCAAAATCCTATCTCGGGTATCCTACGTTTAATAAAATAGAAATAAACTATACATGAAACCAATACGTCGTATCCAAAAACCTGGATATGCCGTATAGAGAAACCTGTGAAAAGTATCTATACGGGTCAGATCTGTTGAATACGTCGTATTGAAAGAACTGACAATAAAGTTTTAAATGTAAAAAATAAAGGACTGATAACGTTCAAACATTCAATACGCCGTATAGTATGGAGCGGATACACCGTATTGATGTCTGGGAAGACAGACTTGATAAAAATAAATAAAAACTATCCGGGTTGTCTCCCAGGAAGCACTTTTCTTTTCAGCTAAGTCTTTAAGTTAGACTTTTTCTTCAGCTTCTCACTCCTTGGTGCGTGTCACGGTCCATCCTTCGTCTCTTTTTAAAAAAATCTCTTGGTAGATGTGAGCCAAACTATCTTTGTTTCTTTTCCAAGCATTGCATTCGCAATTGTTTATAGCAATGTACTCTTCGTTAGGTCCTAACGAATACTTAATAACTTCGAACTTCTCGGCCTTGCACACCCTTTCATTGGGCTGCTCATCATTTATTTTGTCAGAGTGGGGTACATTGTTCAAAATGATATTTCCCAATTCACTAGTGTTGCCCTTACACTTCTTTGGTCCGCACTCATCTCCTTTTCCAATGTCATTTTTTTCTTGAGCATCCAAATAAGGTTTGATGAATGAGTCATTAGTAGTGTTAGGAGGGGTTCTATAGTCAAATTCCTCCCATTCTTCATCGCTTGATACAATGTCATCCATCAGTTCTTTATGCCAACTTTCATTTATCCAAGAATTCAATAACACTTTTTTAGTTCCATCATCCTCTTTCCTATGGTCATCGAATTTTGAATTTACTTGAGATATGAACTCAAAGTAATCACGCTCGCCGTTATCATCGTCGTTTAACATTTCATCTTTGCCACCGCGGGATAGGGGATATAATTTACAAAAAAATTTCTCAACAAGTTCTTTCCAAGTGGTGATTTTGCCATCCCTTTCATCTATCTACCATTGTCTTGCATCATCAGCCAGTGAGAGAGGAAAAACCTTCATGCGTAGTCGATGGGTGTCCACATTAGGAATTTTAATTAAATCGAGTATTTCAAGAACTTTAGCAATGTGGTTGATCACGTCTTAATCAAACATTTCATAATATGCATTACTTCGTAACTCCATCAAAAATTCCTCGCTGAGTTCAATATTCATATCATCGTCGGTGCTTGGTTTAGATAGACTTGATTCAATTTGAGCTTTTTCCATGCATTCCTAAAAAATTATTTTCGTCACAACTCTTGTCGTATCTTCTTCAATCAAAATTCTATGATTAGCACCACCTGTAACAAAGGTAAAAATATCAGTATGTTAAGTGAAGCGCAGGGGGTGTCCTTGTGAATCACCTTTGACGTGAGAGTAAGTATGTGCTTTATAATGTAAAGTAGAGTAAATAAGTATCTATGTGGGTCTTAGTCATACCTAGAGATCTTGCCATCTATTTATAGGTGTAGAAATGAGATGGAACGAGGCCTAGCACAAATGCCGGTGATCGTGGGGGTGTCCTGCGATTTAAAGGATGATTCCAAGAACTGTGTGCCATGTTCTCTATCTTGGCGGGAAAGCTTTTATAGGGAGGGAGATCGTGGGTGATTGACTTGAACAATTCTGACCTTTGCCCTAGTTTCAATGAAGGCCTCACCGTAAAGAGTTAGGGTCTTCGCTTGGTAGATTCCTATACTGGTAATCATCCCGAAAATGATTTTACGCCACTCAAAACTATTCAAAGATCCAATAGTACAATTGGGAAGAAGATCCAGTTCGAGCTCAAAGGGGAGGCCTTCGAGCCAGAAAGTAGGGTACGTATCAAGCCCCCTAGTCGAATGTAATGTATGCATCTATGGATGCATGGCTTTCAACTTCAAACGCCAAATTACTCGAAGACCGTATTAAAGATCCATGCGCCTGTGCTTTATACATTAAATGCTACTCCCACTTGACGAGGAGTTAGTTACGGACGGGATAAGGAAAAGTCCTTCTTGAGAAATTGCCGTTTTTTTTCCTTCATACTTGATTCAAATTTCATAGATTTCTTCAATCCTCCCTGACAGCGTTACGAACCAAGTTGATACACCTCTTCGTTATTAAAGTTAGATATCACCACAGCTTTATATAATATAATCTATTCCTTCCTTACACTCTTGGATCTGCTTATAAATCATCCTCACCATTAAGGTAATTATTTATTTTCCTAATCTTTCATTGATCCAAATTATCAAGACTCATTCCCATACTTCAACCTTAACTATAGAACTGCTGGTTCAATTTTGTCTCATTACGATGACATTCCTATCCCTCGGAAGTCCAGGGTTATTCTTTCTAAAAAAAATCCTCAGACCATATATGCCCCTCTAGGATTTTTGTGACTTATACACTCAATCACTTTTCCCTACTAATTTGAGACATCCTATTCTTTATTCATATGCGATGTGTTAAACTACTTCAAGGTACACATATCACGCTTTAATCCCTTTGGTATGATAAAATTGACAACCTTTTCTGTATGTGCAACTGTCCTAACGGTGGGGATGCCCTCTGAACGACTCTTTCGGTCATGATTCTTAAACCTCATTTGCGCTAGTACTGGTTGACCCTTTCCCAATAGGGGGAGGGCGTTTGCCCAAAGCCTTAACGAAACCCGTAACTCACCTTGAAAACTGGAAAGGTAGTTTCTTCTATATTGAAAACAAAGTAATCCCTTCTAACTACCCCGAGCTTTTTCTTAAAGAAAATAAATTAGAATTTTTTTAAAGATAATATTTCTCTGCAATCTCAAACAGATCCTTTGTACACCTAAATCTCTACATATCCTTGTAACGTTCAAACTTTTTCGGACCCCGTTCTTTATCTTGAAGGTCTAAAGACCTCGTGGAAATATAGTCCCAAAAAGCCTGTGATCTATCATCGTGGACATGGTACACATTTGTTTGTCTTGTAATGTGCGGCTTGACCTATCTCGTCTTGTAACTTATTTTGTGATGTTTGGCTTTTTGTAGAAATGGACTTCAGGAGATTTATGGTCCAAGGAATTGATGGCGAGTTCAACTTCCTTCCTGGGGGAGGTTTGGATGAAAATCAAGGTTCTCTGTCTGCGAAGTCTGTGAATAACGAAACCCCCATGATTGACGCGAAGCCCATATCTGTTGTGCACCCTTTGAATGTTGCTGAAAATATCGTTGATTCCTACAATACTTCTCCTGAGGAGGATGAGTTATCTCCAGTTGGTCCCTCTGCATCTCCTTACCCCGAAGCGGGTGAGAAGTCAAAGGCTGCGGGGTAAAGGAAACTTACTGTTGATGCTCCTGGAGAGGGTTTTCACAAAAGGGCTCAGAATGTTCTCGCCCAGGCGAGTAAGGTTGTTGGTGACGCCTCTACTCCTCTTGATGTTGATAGTGATCCCGATATACATGGTAAACCTGAGCCTTTGTACGGAGTATTTTTGTATTCTTTGACTACTTTATCAATGTTGTTTTCTTTCTTTCTTGTTGCTCTGTACAGAGTTTCCTTCTGCCAGAGAATTAAAGGATGTGACTGATTGTCACTGGGTTATTGCTCATGTCACTCCTCCTTTTTAGAAGCATTATTTGAGAAATATTAGTATAGAACAACTCTGCGATATACATGATAGAGCCAATATACGTCAAGCTGTTCTTGACAATATGTTGAATAGTAGGACTTGAGAGCTTATTTCTGTGCTGCATAAGGCCAGAGCATCTTGCGATGCCATTCGAGAAAGAGAGATCAAGAAGGACAAGGCATATGCCGAGCTGGAGAAGAAATGCAATGAAGCTCTTCAGGATTTAGATAAGAATCCTCTTGTTTCTGACATGCGCGCTGAAATTGAGACTTTACAGGGTCAAGTTAGTGGTCTCCACAATGAGTATAGCAGGCTTGTACTTGAAGAGAAGAAGTGGGTTAATTATGAACAGACTCTATCCATTCTTCACGCCAAAGTAGAAGGTCTCGAGTCCGAAAGGGAGAGGCTCAAGACTTCTGAAACCAAATTGTTACAAGAGATTGATAGCTTGAGGCAGGATAGGGCCGCTACAGTGACAAAAGTTATCCCCGATGCAGCAATGAAACTTGTTCATAGTGATGAGACGAGTGTCCTTGTTACGAGACTTGTCAAGGCATCTATCATCCATGGCAGATGCGTGGCATTCAAAGAAGTAGCCGACTTGAAAGAACCTTTTGTTTTGGAGAAGATGCCCGGCTATCATCCATTTTCGAAGGAGGAGTATGATTGAGCCGGTGATGATATGGCCAATGCTTCCTACCCCTTCTTGACTGAGTTGACTGCGGATCCGTATGCTTCTGTAGAGCAGTTGTTGTCGAAAAAGCCACGGTCACTTTGATCTTCGAAGGCTTCTTGAAAATGGCGTGTGTATGCATTGTTTTTAACTATCCGGGTGGTTTGTACCCGTGACTTTTTTGAATGTCCATCAATTGTTGACTCGTTTATGTTGCAAATGTTTATTGTTCGCATGAGGCTCAGGTGTGGCATGTAAGTTCTTGCTTTCTGTTAGCATTTTTAAACAAGTGTTTGCTTACTCGTAGGGGGTTGCGACCTAGTCCTACCTTTTGCTTGTGAAGGTTTCGATTTGGAACCTTTAAAAGGCTCATGTGTGGCCTTTTGTCACCCCTCCGAACATTGACACTTTTTAATAATTTCTTGCCTTTAACGTGAATTTAGGTATTATTTCTAAAAGGCTCATGTGTGGCCCTTCATCACCCCTTCGAACGTTAGGCTGTAATGATAATTGTTTGCCTTTAACGTGAATTTAGGTATTATTTCTGAAAGGCTCATGTGTGGCCCTTCGTCACCCCTTTGAATGTTATGCTGTAATGATAATTATTTGCCTTTAACATGAATTTAGGTATTATTTCTGAAAGGCTCATGTGTGGCCCTTCGTTACCCCTTCGAACGTTAGGCTGTAATGATAAGGCTCATGTGTGGCCTTATCCTATATTTTGTCGTGAATGTCAACACAAAAGATTTTGAAGAAATCCATTTCATTGATAGTGTAGAAATATTTACATCATTTCGAGTATGAACACTTAGTTTGCTACACTTTAATGATGATTTAGAGGAATTTAAACAAAAATTTTGCAAATAGTAATTTCTATACGTAGAACTTACGCAGGTTTGATCTGTTCCATGTTCGGTCAATCGGGAAACCCAATAATGTTTCTAGTTTGTAGTCTCCATCTCCATAGGCTTTATTAACTATGTAGGGCCCTTCCCATGTTGGTCCTATCTTTCCTTGGAACTCTACTTTACTCGCACTGTTAAGTCGAAGTACGTATGTACTCGGTTTGAAGGTGGATGGGCGAACACGTTTGTTATATTATCATTCTAATTTCTGTTTATAATGGGCTTCTTTAATCGAAGCTATCTCCCTTCTTTCTTTGAGGATGTCCAGGTCTTCCCTGCGTATTTTCTCATTCTTTTGGGATCAAAATTCTGGATTATCCTTGTTTATATGCTTATTTCTATGGGGATCACAGCTTCTGAACCGCAGACAAGGCTGAAAGGAGTTTCTCCGTTACTGGACTTTGGAGATGTTCTATGCGCCCATAGAACTTGTGGTAGTTCGTTAACCCATCCTTGATGGGTTTTTCCTAGCCTGCGCTCCATTCCTTTAACTATTTCTCTGTTTGTTACTTCTACCTGTCCGTTTGCTTAGGGGTGGTAGACTGAGGTGAGGGTTTAAAGTATTCTGAGCTTTTGACAAAAAAACAGGGAATGCGCCTTCAGCAAATTGCTTCCCATTATCTGAGATTATTATTTGGGGTACTCCGAACCTGCATACTACGTGCTCCCATACAAATCTCTCCATGCTTTTCCCCATTGTTTATATTAGTGGCTTCGCTTCAACCCACTTTATGAAATAATCAATGGCTACTACTAGGAACCTTGCGCCTCCTGGTGCTATCGGCAATGGTCCCACGATGTCAATTCCTTATTGTGAGAAGGGCCATGCCGACATTATAGACGTCATTTCCTGCTTCAGCTTCCTTGGTATCGGAGAGTGAATTTGTCAGGCTTTACATTTCTGAATTAAACT